>JACGAQ010000648.1:0-104864 GCA_014119065.1 Orius insidiosus | reverse complement strand
TTTTTGAAATTTTAAAAAATTCGCTGCGGCTGAACCGTGATCCGATTTTCACCAAATTTTCATTAATTATCCTTATATTTTTTACGATTTTTGGTGAAAAAAAAAAAAATATCATTTTAGTAGGGAGAAATTTCATACTTCCACGCCTTACGAGAGGGACCTCTCTTGGGCAAAAATCCCATTATTTCTACCTTGACACATACAAAATGTTAAAAAAAAAAAGAACTTAAAAATTTTCAGAAAAAGCGCAAATTAAAAAAAAAACTCGGAAAATTTTAAAAAAAAAAGGTGGACAATTTTCGAAAAAAAAACATTCCCTCCGTTATACTTCCCCTCTTATGTACTTCCCCTCCGTTACTTCCCCCTCCTATATTTTTACTTCTCTTTAAGAAGTTTTCGTTGGAAGCTCTTCAAACTAGTACTTCCCCCTTTTCGTTACTTCCTTTCTCAGTTTAGTTACAAAAATGTCTGTTTCTATGTTTACTTTTTTTGTCTGAAATCTGGCTTCTTCCTATTCCTGGAGAATAAATTCTTCCTTCCATGAAACCATACAGCAAGCGTTATATGTATAAACACTTAAAGAAATTTTTTCCCTCTTTTTTTTCAAATATCGAGAATGAAAGTAGTGAAATATTCCACACGATAAATTCCAATTAGCGGCTGTCATAATGTTCGCCGCCCTGGTGAAAATTTTCAACCTAGAAAACTAGTTTTATCTTCTGGGCCGAATGTTTTAATCGAAAAGCGACCTCTCGCATGCAATATGTATTTAGCTCACGTTTAATTTATCTGAAATAGATATGCCTGTAATAAAAATTTGAAATTCTTATTAACTTTTTTTTTCTTCAATTTAGCGTCTTGACATTTTCCTTTCATCGTGCGATTAGAAAGTACTAAAAATCGAGAAAGCGAAAAAAAAGTCAAATTTTAATTACTGTTTATAGCCTTTTAGTTTATTAATTATTAATATAGTTAGATCCTGGTATTTTTCACCAACCTAATAGTTTCTGATTCTGATTTTTGTCCGCCATTTCGGAAATTTTTTTATTTATTTGAGAGTTGAAGAAAGGTGGGATCTAATTTGAAGTGGAAACCCGTGTTTAATCACCGTGGCCGCCAGTAATTTTCAAGATGAAGATATGGGAAAATAATGTGTGCAGAGGAGATAGAAAGCAAAATAATAATTACAAGATAAAAGTTGGGGGGGCGATGTTAAAAAATATCATTAGCAGAACTCTGTAATTAGCCGCTAATTTTTTTGGTCTTTATAATTCAAATACAGAATAACGCGGAGAAAAAAAAAAAATAAAAAGTTTGTTAATTTACAGATCTAATAAGAAGATTGGAGCGAAATCGTAAATTTTTTTTCTAGATCGACAGCTTAACTCCTCCCCTTCATTGCGAAAAAAAAAAAATTTTTTTTTATCACAGTAACTTCAGGAAGAACTAAAATCTAAGATAAATTTAACTTTATTCGGTTTCTAATATAATTTATGAATTTAAAGTTAACATGATAAAATAAATGTCACCTTTAAACAAGAAACTGAAGAAGAAAAGCAATAATTTTGCGATCAAGGAGGCTGGAATTTTCGTTCGACTTATCCACTATAATTGCTCTTCCATGCAGAATAAAAAAAACCTCTAAAGAAACAAAAAAAAACCTGATTCCTTTAAAGTTAATTATATAAATTTGTTCCATCAAAACCCTCTCTTTCGATGTACAATTTGGATGAAAGAAACCTTTTGTAAATTGACCCTTGACAAGACCGATATAAATTGTACATTTGACGGTATTTTATATCGAATTATTTTTATAAATGTATATAATTATGCTTTTTTTTTCTACTAAATATTTTTAGAGCCGGTTTTATTTTTATAAGCCAAAGTTTGTGTGAATTTACTATAGGGAGGATATTAGGGTTTAGAATTGCATTTTGATCAAATTCGGAGTGAGAAAAAGAGATAAACTAGGCTTCTTATTAACTTCCTTAAAGAAGTTATTGTGATACCCTCCAGTAGGGGGGAAGGGTCTTCCAGACCCCGTAGGGTCAATTCGATCTCAACTTTGTCTGTGGTTCCGGCCGGCCGTAGCAGATTTTCCGGAACACTTCACGGCCACAGTTTCGACCGATTTTCACCAAATTTGTGCAAAAATTTCTATAGCCGATGAACAAGAATGCGACAACGGCGATTTTTGAATTTCGAAAAAATGGTGGAGATATGTCTGTTTTTAATTTTAGAAAATTCGCTGCGGCCGAACCGTTAGTCTTTCACCAAATTTTCACAAATTACTCCTTAATTTTTAAGAATTTTAGGTGATTAATTAATTATAGTAGGGAGAAATTTCGTTCTTCTACCCGTTACGAGAGGACCTCCCTTGGGCAAAAATCCATTATTCTACCTTGATACTAAAATTTTCGAAAAAAAAAAAAAGTTTATACCCAGCCCTCGTTAATAACGTCCATCCTTCATAATTCAACCTCCTCAATACTTACCCATCATTTTCCCTCCCTATCCGTTATACTTCCCTCCTGTATAGTTCCTTCTCATTCAGGAAGTTCCCGTCGGGGCCAGCTCCAAACTAGGCTTGTTTTTATTCAGAAGACAAATTGTTTTGTTTTTTCTTTAAGAGATTTTAAGCCATAAGCGATGGTTTCTTTTCATCTTCGTATTTATATGCACTTCGAAAAAATCATTTTAGTTTATTTAATGGACTTCTAAAGAATGTAATCTCATTTGAATATTTTCTATTGGTTCACACTAAAAATCGCTTTCGGCCCTTAATCGATCTTATAATTGGTGGTTAGGTTAAATTAAAGTGACGTCACAATGATCGATTGCTCCTGAGAGACTTATGAAGATAGTAAGGTGTTACTGGCTAATTACAGTCTTTTTCTATTAATAAACCCAAATAAAAAGCCTTTTTTAAATTTTAAACAAATTAAAATTCTAATAATAAATATCTAGGATTTTTTTAACTCTTAGAACTGACTTATTGAAAGAAATCTTTAATTATCGAAGGAACATTCCAGTTTAACGTTCGAGTTGAACGGAAAAAAAAAATAATAAAGAAAGGAAAAAAAAAATTCAAAGAGGGATAAAGGGAGAGAAGGCTATAAATTGTACAATTTTATGGCAAAGGTAAATAAATCTTCCTTCATTATTGAACATTTATCTCTTGGAAAATCATTCGTAACATGCTAATTGCTATTCTCCTTAATTCTTGAAGAAAAAACAGTGGCGGAGAGGCCAAAAAAATAGTAATTGTAGATAATTAAAAAATGGGTACCAAATAATGTGTTACTCTCAAAAGGATGTTATTGTGATATCCCTTAAGAGGTGGTTAACAATGGAATAATTATAAGCCTTGAGAAGTCATCCTGAAGAACTTCATCCTGTGGAAAAAATAAATGGATTATAAATAAACTAGCCAAAACTTTTTTAGAATATATTTTTCCTACTCAAGTACTTTATTTAAATAAATACATAAGTATTATACACAGTGTAACATTATTGTTTAATTTTAATTTTTTTTATATTTTTTCTTCGTGGTAAAAAAGACGATCAGTGATCTCTCAATGGTGACAACACTTATTTTCCGTTTATACACATCTTGAGCCATTATCCATTAAAAATAATAATAAAAATAAATATGCTGAGATCAAATCCCAAAAATAATAAAATAATAATATTGATAATGGCTTCGTATTCCTGGATGAGTGAAATACAATCAAAATATGGGAGAGGGATAAAACTAGAATCGAAATAATCAGATTTCAGTCTTCATATAAATTAAAACTAGGTTTAAAAAATAAAAAAATTCCTTTCAACCATAAATTAAACAAAAATTGGGATTTTAGGAAATCATACCTTGAGATCAAAAAAATTTAAATTATAATCTCAATTTTTTTCAAAAAAATATTTACAATTATTATTAAAACAGGCAGTAAAATGGCAAGAAAAAAAATGACTATTTTTTTCTCAAAGAAAATATAGTTTACAATATTATAATTTTTTTTATAAAACAATTTCTAACAATTTCTAAAAACATTTTTTTTGTACTCAAAGTAAATAGTCTACTGAATGCGATTGCACGATTTTTTATTTACTTTTTTTTTCCATAATCGACGGTCAATAAATATATTTCTTACAAATAAAAACCTATACAAAACCAGTGTCTAGTACACTTTCATATGAATATCAATATATTTTTTTAATTATAAGTGAAGACCTTTAGAATGTGATGGACCCAGCCATAAGCCAGAGTTGAGTAACGTTAAAGCTTTAAATAAAAAAAAGAAAATTTATACAAGAGCCAAAACATTAAACAACTCTTTTCCAAACTTGCTGTGATTAAAAGTTGCGTTTACAGGAATTTGAGCAACTTGCCGGAAAATAAACAATTATATACAAAAAATTTATCACTTTTATAAAACACACAGCATGTCTAGAAACCAAAGATCACTTTTCAACTTTTCAAATTAAAAAAGAAGTGTAGGGTCTGTAAAGCGTTAGAATTTTTTTTCTTTAAACTATACTAAATTGTTTTATATAAAAAAAAACCGACACTGTAAAACTCCTATATATAGTTATATATATATTGTGCATTACACGTCATATTTTTATATTTGTTTCTTTTTTTTTTAGAAAAGGGAGAAAACCCTTCTACCAAGGACAGACTATAGAGCTAGAATTATACAGAAAGACTGCTTGTTGTGCTTAAATTTGAACTGAGCACGGACTTGGAAAAACAAAATTATTTAAAAAATTGATTTAAAACAATGATTTTGAAATTTTCTTTATTAGTTTTTATTTTTTTTTGGTCTGTAATTTGGTAATTGACAATCGTCCTCAGTTCAAATACAAAACAATAACAGGAATAATGTACAAATTTTTAATACCTTATAAATAATTTTTTATATAATATTGAATAGTTCGCATAATTTCGTTTTTTTTTTTAATTTTAATTATTATTTATTTTTTAAATAAGTGCATGCTACTTTTTTTCACTGGTTTGGTTCAGACGGTGGGAGAGAACTATGGCAGTATTTATTCAGCCTGATAAGTAAAAAAAAAATATTTATACAATTTTATACATTGGACTTAATAGCTTTTATATGCGTCATCCTATTAAAAAATAAGGGTTGGATATGATTTAGTGCAAATTTAAGGGAAGTGCAGTGAATGTTGGGTGAGTAAAAAAAAAGGTGATGAGGAAATGGCACTGGGGATTACTGTAAAAGGAATTCCCTTGATTTGAAAATAGGAGGGAAATATAAAAGCGAGTCCCAATTTCAGCAAGCGCTTTCAATTTCGGAGCGCATCCTTCTAGCCTGTCTAGCTCTAAAAGCGTGAAATTCTTCTTTCATCGCTTGCACTCTTGCTTCGATGTTGTCGTATTTCATTCGAAGAGCGGGCGAAATTTGGGGCGGAGTCGGAGAAACGGGGTAAACGTCGAATTCGTAGTGGTCGTCGACGGAGGGCCTTTGACTCAGCTCGGAATGCGTCGGTGAAGGAAAAGCGGACGTGTATTGAAGCCAAAGTGGCGGCGGCGGTGGTAAAGGTGGTGAACGGTATGCCAATCTCCAATCTGAATTTCCAGAACTGTTTTGCTGTGAAGTGTTTTTGGATCCGAAACCGCTTGAACTTGATCTACTCTCAGGTGATGTTTCCATAAATAAATCAGGTGCAGACCGAACATGCCTGGGGATGTATCGTCTTTTCTATGTTGCTCTTGAATAGCATGTAAAGATGGCAATTCTTGGCTATATTGTTGATGTATTGTTTTTAAAGTTTGCTCTGCACTTTGTCTCACTGAGCTTAAATCTGAAAAGTAAGGTGATGTGATTGGAGTAGGCATGATGGATGACGTAGGACTGCTAGCTTGAAATGGAGTTGTTTTAGGCGAATAAATCGTAGGAAGTTGCTGCGTTACAGTCGAATTTAAACTCATATCGCTGGGATAACCGACGCGGTCGTCTCCACGATGCTATATTTCTGAAACCAGGCCGCGAAAGGAAACCTCCGTCGTCCGAACTGGCCGTACTTTCAGCCGAATCGACCAAAACGAAACGGCCGTCGCTGTCCCGCGATATTTACCCACTCTGTGGCTCCGGCTCAAATAAACGTCCGCATCCCAGTTCTGGTCCACCTCTGAACCCATCTTCTTAAAAAACCAACATATCCGACTCATACCCGGTATTCGGCTTTTGTTATTTCTGAAAGAAAAAAAAAAGAAAAAATTAATTTCAAAGAAGAATTTGGTCTAAAACTACTATGAAAGCCATAAACAGAATAAAGAGCAAAATAACGTGCCATGGACCATAAAATAATAGTGAAATAAAAAGATTATATTTCTGAAAAAGGCGCGATAAAAGAATAAAAAAATAATATGACTGCTTTTTATAAAATATTATTGATTATAAAACATTTAGTAAAAAAAACGGCGTCTTTTCAACCCATGAAATGACCTTACCTTTTATTTTTCTTAAATAATTTTAAAATAATTATAACCACAAATAACTAATAAAATAATTGCATAGGTAGTGGAAAATGTAAAAAATGCGGAATAATTCATGCATAAAAACAAACATATCATGCAGGATGAAAGCTCTTTTTTTATGTAGGTAATTTTTTTCTTCTTTTTTTCATTGATAATAAAATAAAAATGAAGATATTTTAAAATGAAAATTTTCCTAACATGCAATTGAAATGTACCAGTTTCTTCAACAGACTGCTAATTCTTCACCTTTAGTCCTCCTGGTTAGGCCAGCAAACAAAGGAAGGAATAAAATTTTGATAAGATATTTTTTGCAAGGGGTGCCTAGGATTTTTTCTTTTTGAATATGAGGATCTTGCAGAGTTGTTGGTCGGGTCAAAAAACACTGAAGCGACAAAAAAAGCGACAAATATTAAATTCAAGCATCGTTGTTAGTGCTGTGACGATAACAAGGACACAGTGAAAAAGCAGGCCTTTTATTTTTTATATACAGGGGATTTTTTTAATTTCTTTATTTTTAGCTTACTGTGGTCTATGGTAACTCAAGGCTGTAATCCCGATAGGATCCAACAACCCTACAAGAAGCAAAAAAAGAATCTTTTTTTACAAAACTATTTGATATGAGGCGTTTTTCCTGGTTGGAAACAATAAAATACAATACGAAAAAGGTGTTAGTTATTTATTTTTCAGAATGATTTTCAACTCGTATACAATAACTTTTATGTCATGATGATAAAGTGCTAGATTTTAACCAATGAGCAAGAGGCTTCTTCCTATTGGTTAATCTGCTCTTGTGCTAGATAACCAATGAGTAAGAGGCCTTCTTCCTATTGGTTAATCTGCTCTTATACTTGTTTTTATTTATTTATTTTTAATAATTAATAATAAATTAGAAGAAGAATTGTTGAAAACCTCACTTCTAAAAGAAAAATCAAAGAAATAAATAGAACACCAAACAAAAGGAACAGTGCAAATATTTTGCAACTGATTATAAAACTTGTGATTAACAAAAAGGGGAGTTTTTTTAAATATTTAATATTTATAGTGTTTTCAAAATTTTGTGGGTATAAATTATATTTAATTAAAAAAATTTAATGGTACTCACTTCTTCAAAGGCACTTGACTGACCGGAGGCGCTTGCGATCCGTTTCGACTATCCGTTATTCTACATGCTACCATATTATATTCTAAAAAAATGAATAATATTAAAGTCATGTTTCCTGTGAATCTAAATTTTTTAAAATGTAACACAAACCTTTTTCTTGTTTTCGACGTTTTCGTTTATTGCAAATTTTGACAGCACAGACTGAAAGTATTATGGCAACTATAAAGAAAAGGATTCCGCCAACGACCCCAGCGGTGATCGCCTTGTGTTTTACGCGCGCTGGAACCGGAAATTTCACTTCGTCCGAACTCTCATAGCTTTTCAATGAATTCGCCAGAACTCGGAAATGATAAGTCCTGCCTCCAACGAGATTTTTCACTGAAAGAAATTAATAATAAAAATGACAAAATATTAATTTTCTTTTTTACCGAGATAAGAGGTCTCGTCAGGACGTATTTGACCTTTGTTTAACGTTTTCCAAGGTCCGTCTGTTCTATACTTGATGGTGTAGTGCGCAACCAAATCGCCTCTTTCAGCCGGGACTTGCCAGTTATTAAAAATCCGTTGCTGATTTCAGTCACCGAAAGGTTTCTTGGAGGCCCTGGTTTTGGTCCTAAAAAATTTTGTTTAAAACCAAATTCAAAGCAAAAAAAACGCTAAAACATGCAGCAAAGTAAATATTTTTTTCTATTTTTAATGACAATTTATTAAAATAAAATAAAATAAAAACATGCTTGATCACTGATGCTACATAGGACCTTTTAGAATTACATAGTGTACAGAAACATTTTTTTAAATTTATTTATAAGTTTTAATACTGCGGCATTGAGCGGCCAAAAGTTCATAACAGACTTAATTATTCAATATAGACTTTAGGGTGCGGGTCCACACTGAGCGAGGCAGCGAGGTGAGGCCGTTCTGCACATTTTGCACATTCTGTCCACATTGAAACGAACGAATTTGACCCTAGCGCCGAATTCTTTGATGTACATACTCCAATGGCTCAGCTGCCGCACACCTTGGAACGTCTCGGACCTGGCTGCCTCGCCTCGAAGCACGTCACACTGAAGCAATGCCTCGCCTCAATTGCCTGCTCTGTGGACTGGGCTTTACAGAATACCATTTTTACAGTAGTACTAATCGTTAGTTTCAAAAAGGCCAAAGTTTGGCGATGTCCTCTTTATCGCAGCAGAATTTCTTTCAAGCAGCTTTCGAGGTCTGAGAAGAATATGTGCAGGGGCCAGATTTGGAGAACAAATGGGCATTTGAAGTCATGTATTTTTGCCTGAATTTTCATTGCTGTTGATTGATTGAGCTCATGCAGCACCCACTTTGCAAACCCAAATATTATTTAAAGACTGTACTTGTGATGTTTCATCACCACTAATTTAGTGAAAGATTAAGTTGTGTATGATGTGATTTTTTTTATTAAGAACATATGTTGTGGTTCCCACATCACCCTTCCGGAAAAGAAGGTCTGAGGTGCTGTGTGTCAAGCATGATGTTGAGGATGAGTGTGCGATACTGGAACGGGAACTGTCGAGCAGTGACGTGAGTGCGCAGATGTCGAGAAGTTCGTTCCGAGGTTGAAAGTTCCAGCAATTCAGCGGCTTGAAGAAGTGCGGAACTGCTAACAGTTGAAGGAGTTCCACCAGTTCAGTGATTCAAACTGGTGCGGAACTGTCAATGTCATTGATTGAGAATTGCTGGGGTCGTTGATGGGAGATCAAGACGTGCTGGAGCTCGTTCTGTGTTGTATGTTGAGAGAGTGTAAATATGTGCCTTGTTGTTGTTTCATCGCTGTGTTTGTGTTTGTTGTGGGTCACCTATTGTGCGATCACCACAAATTTAGAATGAAAGATTAAGATGTGTTGTGATTTTATTATCTTCTATTATTAAGAACATATGTTGTGGTTCCCACATACTTTCAATGTTACAGTAACAGCCGTTTTAGGAGTGCATAGTCCTTAGTCCACGATTCGCTTAAATTGAGACAGCCACTTCTCAACGATTACTTTTCCTTGAGCACCAAATAAGCCAAGGCTTCAACGCTAATTTTTTTTTCGCCAAAAATCAATTTTTTGCAATACGTCCCCCTTCCCCCTACACAAAAGCTACTTCACTAAAAGTTTAATATAAAAAAAAAAATTGAAGCGACATCTATAAGTCAGCCTACGAACTTTTCAGCCTTTCGATTATGTATGCCTTGCTTTAATCATACTTTAAATGTTGAAATCAGAGAATTAAATTTCTGTACATAAAATAAAAAACTTGTTACCTTTTGGCCTGAATATCGGTGGTATTAAAGTCGAACCTGTAGCATCAGTCGGGAACATAACATTATTGTAATAAACGTCTGAAAATAACAAAAAACAAAAATAACGTGCAAACTTAAAAACAAATAAAAAAAATCATGCTAATGTTAAAAAAAAAGTCCATGTTCAGCTATAATTTTCCTGACAAGAAAAGGCAAGCAATCGTGCAAAAAGGTGTTATTTTACATGCAGTAAAAATGAATAGGGAAGGGCTTTAGAAGAGTGCTTACCATCAGGTGAAGGCTGGAAGTCCTGTTTTGTTTCCTGTTGAGGTTCTTTCTGAGGTATCTCATCTACCAAGCCAACACACACAGTTACCAATTAAAACTAACACGTTGCACCAAGACAGTAGGGTGTATTTTATACACAATTTTAGAATAAAAAAAATTATTTAAAAAAATAAAAAGGATAAAATATTAAAAATGTGTAAATTTAAATTTTTTCCGCTTAAGGCTATAAACTAATTTTCTTCTTCGTCTTTTAAATTTAAATAGAAACATTTTTTTAAATAATGCTTCACATTTTAAAGTGCAATTCAGGCATGAAATAAATATTCTACATGCAAATACATCTACTAACTTTGTTTCGCATTTTTCTTTTTTTCGTCATTGGCTGTCAAAAAAAAAAAAAAAAAAAATGTATTGAAAAACTTATTTTCTTGTATTGTTTTTATAGGTAGGGTAAATTTTTGATTTATCTAACTTGTCGAATGATTTTTTTATGGACACAATTTTGACAAGTTGGATAATTTTTAAATATAAAGACTATAATATATTTAGTTAAAAATTATTATTATTCTTGGAAAATTTGAAATTCTATACATCTCCCCTAGTTTTCGGTTCCTATGAAAAGCACAAAAACAACAGGAAAAAACCATAACGTATCCTAACCTATTTACGTTTTTATTGAATTTAATCTAAGAGTTTCAATTGGCTAAAACCTTCCATTTTCATTTATGCTAAAGAATCAGTTGATTTTGCATCTTTTCCTCACTTAAGACCTAACAGGAAACCTAACTGCTGGCTACTCAAATCATGCATCAAAGCTTTTATTGAAACTTTTAAATGGGAGCGATTACCGGACGTTCCATCTAAATATCACCCTACTGCCAGCAAAAAAGAATAGATTGAGAAAATAAAAGTTTTAAAAAGTTCATTACAGTGCTCCCATACCAATGTGCAATGTTTAGTTTTGTTATTTACAATAGTTAAAGCTAAACTAAACAGCGAAAAGTTAATCTAAAAAAAATTTTGTTCTTTTTTTTTTAGTTCTTTTGATTTGATATTCTTTCCTAATAGTTTCCTAATTATAGCTGATATTTCATTTTGTTGATGTGTTGTGCGATGTGATATGTACAAGTTTGAAATGGAAAAAACTCACCTAAAGTACGGACGGTGATCACTTTGCTGAGCATGCCATCGCCGAGGGCGTTTTTACCGACGACTTGAAATTCGTAGGTCGTACCAGGCGTGAGCTGGTTGATAGCAACCTGCGTGCTTCCTGAACTGGCGACCGGCAACGTCGACCATTCGGATTCTCCAGCTTCTCTAAACCTAAAATAACAAAATAGAGAGATAACTTAAAAAGTAGTTCTTATACCATATGGTGTAGTTTTGTTTGTAGTCTGGACCACCGGAATATCCAGGTAGCCATTTGAGAGTGACGGCGTATTCGCTGGCGTTGGCGGTAACGTTGTACGGTGCGTGAGGCTGCGTACCTTCGACAACAAGCTGTGTACTTGTCACGATTGTCGCTACTTCGTTGCTTGCGACGCAGTGATAATATCCGAAATCGCTCCGTCGCAGGCTGTCGATCGTGATATTCCCACCAGTTACTCGCACCCTATTTCTCTGAAGGGGCTGCCCGTCTTTCTAAAAAACAGATTGAAGCCGTATAAAACTAATTGGATTTTAATTTATCGATTTACTCTTTGCCATTGTATGTTTGGCTTTTGCGTTCCTTCCGCTTCTTGAGCGTCACAGTGCATTTCGACCGTCTCTCCGACCTTTCGCTGGTAGAGAGGTTCTGGCTCCGCGGTAAAAACCGGTGGCTTTCGGACCAGAACTTCCATCGGCCCTGAAGACCCTTGGGTCCCTTGTGCGTTGTAGGGTGTACATGTGTATCTCCCTTGATGATTTTGATTTACCTACAAAAGAAAGCGCTTATAGATAACCAAAGATATACAACAAATATACTCACTCTTGTAAATAGCAGGGAGCCATTGTTCATAATAACAATATCTTTAGTTTGATAAGGTTCAAGAAGGCGCTTATCTTTGGTCCATGTTACATATTGCAAAGGTGGATTGGATTTAATATAACACTGTACAACACCGCCTAATCTAAAAGGAAGGTATTGTACGGTCGGGGTAAATGTGACTTTGGCAGGGTCTGAAAAGAAGAAATTAAAGATAAAAAATTTTTTTTATCCAATGCAAAATACTTACACTCGACACTAAGGTAGGCTGAGGCTGACTGAGGATCGCCGATCCCATTGGTCACTTGGCACGTGTATTGTCCAGTATCTTCAGCCGCGACGGGGTTTATCACAAGAGAACCATCGCGTCTTATCGTCACACGAGTTTCCAACGACGCGACTTGTTTGACTGGAGTATCCTCCTTCCACCAATTTACTGTTACGTTTCCGGGCAGCGCTTTCGCTTCGCACGAAAACTGTACTTTCTCACCTTCTAAATTAGTTTTGTTTGTTGGTGGGACCATAATGACTGCCCCGCCTATAAATTAAAAATATGATTTACATCACCTTGCTACAAAGATTTTACTTACCAGCAATAATAACACGGGCAGTATGACTAATTTGCCCTTCTCCATTTTTAGCTATACACGTATAATCACCGATATCCTCATGTCGAATATTGGATATCCTTAATTCAGTACCGTCGTTGAAGATCCCCGAAGTACCGGCAGGTTCGACCAGATTGGCATCTTTGTACCACTGGATCGTCGGCGCCGGGGTACCCTCAGCTTGACAATTTAGAATTATTGCGTTTCCGAGATTTACATATATTACATCTTCAGGCGTCACGCTAAATCTCGGAGGAGCTACAAACAAGTAAGTTATAGAAGCAAATATTTTAATGGACATACCGTGAACATCTAAATGAAACCAGGTGCCATTCTTATGCGTACTTGGTGAGCGGTTTAGGAACACTACTTTACACTCGTACCAGCCCTGATCGGACTCCTTTATATTCGTCAAGTTGAGCGATGCGAGGCCATAAGGCGAGTCTTGAGACACTCTGGAGACTCTTCCTTCGTAACCCTCACCAGAATGTGTCGGGTAACTATCGTACCATATATAGATCGGAATCTCCTCACCCTATTCACAACGTAATCAGCAGATAATTGGTCATTCGATTTTTACCCGAAGCGAGTTTTGTTCGGCTCGGTATCAATAATCATGCAAACTCAAAAATTTAACAAAAAAAATTTTTTTTTCTTTTTCCATAAAGAATTATTTTTACTACATTTAAATTACTACACTTCTTTAAAAACCTGTCTTAAAAGGTTTTTTTTTTTTTTTTTTCAACGAAAATTTAATAAATTCATCAAAAATAATATCCATGCAATAATAATAAGTTCTGATAGTTTTGATGTTTATTTGAGTTTGTGTGTGTGTAAGTCTTTAGGGATATCTCTCTCAATTTTATTTATTTAATTTTATATATAAATAATCATTTATTTTGATCCTTTACATAAAAAATTAGTGGTTCATGTACCACTTTACATAGTTTTCAAATGATCTATTTTTAAAAATAAGTTTCATTTTATTAAATCTGAAATTAACTCCATAAGAAGAACGATGATGTCAGGAAATTAATTACTAAATTTTAGGGTAATCTGGAGATAGTTAAAATAACCTACTATTTTATATCGATTATTTTTTATCGTTTTTCTATTGGACTTCTCATTAGTCGAATGAGCCAATAGGCGATTTGCAAGCATAAGATTTGCTGTAGTGTTATAATTTAAAAACTAGAAGAAGCCAGTTTCAGAGACGAGAAATCTGTAATCTGCAACTATTTAAAAAGGGCTTAATAGCGTCAATGATCCTCAATAATAATTTATTTAAACTTCAATATGAGGCGCTCCGAATACGAAGGGCGAACTCGACAAAACGTAGTTTCGAGATATTCGCATTTTAAAGTTTTCTGTTAAGGGCGAACTCGACAGAAAAGTCACTCTCTGGAATTTTCGTGGCGAGATTTTAGAATCATCATAGAATCATAGAGAAAAGGGTTTTTTAAAAATCACCAAATCTCGAAAAGAAAAAAAAATTAAATAAAAAAGGTTGAGAGTAGAGCTTTGCCGCATATAGGTTTTACGTATTTTAAAGGGGAAAAAAAGGGAAACTCAATATAAAAATTACATGGGTGTATTCTTCAAAAGGTCTAGAATCTGAAAATGAAAAAAAAAAAAAATTTGTCCGATGTCGAGTTCGCCCTTCGTATTCGGAGCGCATCATATCTACTTGAGGAGATTAAGTAAATTTCGACGGTGTCGGAATGTCCCAAACGAGAAGGTCCTCTAGTTAAAAAAAATAACGAAGAGTGCAATTTTAAAAATTTCTCGAAGAAAATCACACATAATTTCGCCCCTTTTCACCTCAACTTCCAAGTCGGTCACGTTCGCTGAATTCCGCCGAAGAAAAATTGTTTTCCGCGTCAAAAACAGGCAATCACGTAAAAATACTTAAAACGTCCCACATCTGCATGCAAATCGCCTATTGATTTCCCATCAAAGTAGAGTTTTTAAAAATTCTCCGACGCTTAAAAACAGTCGCGGGATCATTCTGAGGCGGGGGTGAAACATTTTTGCGAAAGGTTTCCGTGTTTTCACACGAGAGAAAAAAAAAAGAAAGAAAGAAACAGCAATTTTTATTTTAATATCTTTAATAAGGAAACTTCAAGCTAAAAAGTTTAATCATTGAAGGTTATTACACGAAAAACTCGATACCTTCAGTTAGGCAACTTTTTTAACAACTCCAAAGTAATTATTGCTCTTAATTTGAAGTTTTATAAAGATCTTTTTATATAAAATATATTCTTTTATGGGGAAAATGAAGCTTTGATGTGTCTACTGATGGATAAACATGAAGCGACATGCATAAAAACATAAAATTAAGCTCGTCAACCTGAAGTAATTTTATTTTATTAATTGCTGTTTCTGAGCTGTTTTTTCTATGCTACAGGGATCAAAATAACTGATTTAGCTGTATTTTGATCGTTTGAAAAGTCTAAAAAAATATGTATAAAATGCTAAAAAGCATGTGCGAGCCAAGTCATGAGTTGGTTTTTTTTCTAAAACATTCTTAGTTTTATTTTTTTTAAGGGGGTTCTTTACCCTTGCTTTCCTGGTACCATGGTACACTAGGCTGCTGCATTGCCGGTGTACGCGGTGTCAAAAATAAACAAAAAAGGGTTACAAAAAAAAGTTTCTAATAAAAGGGATGGCACCAGGTCGGCTCAAACTACAAAATGCACGATAGAGAGAGATAAGTATAATGTGGTTTTGTGTTTGCCTACCGTTTCGCCTACCTTCTTCTCCCATTGTAAAACATACGGGACTGGGTGATCTTGTGGAAAGTCGACGGGGCAGTTGAACACCACCGATTCTCCCAATATCGCAGTGATGTGCACCGCATCCTGGGGCCCGCTCCAACCTCCTGGCCAGAAAGAAACAGAGAGAAAAAAAAATTCCTAATGAATCATGTTTAAACAAGGACATAAAAATTAATAAAAAATACATTAGAGAAAGAGAAAAACAATAAACAGAAACATTTCACGACCGGTTTCAGCTTAATAAGCCTCATCAGGTGAACTATTTTCCGTTTAATGCTCTCTACTTTTGTCCAAGACTGCTGGAAGGTAGGAGGAAAAGCTCTTTCCCTTCAGCTACCAAGATTTTTTACATCAACTATTAAGGATTAATGTAGTTTTACTACACTCTTAGTAATTAATAGTATAAAAATACGGGAGAACTCGGTTCAACGTAACGCATTTCACCCTAAAGTAGTTAAACATAAAAAATCTGCATTTCGACATAAAAATCGGTTGTTCACAATAATGCGTTTCGACATAAAAAATCTTTAGTTCACAATAATGCGTTTCGGCATAATGAAATTGAACATAAAGCTCTCAAAAGTTCAAATTTTTTTAGCATAATGCATTTCAACATATAGGGTTACGCCATAAACAACTTTTTCAATAAAGCAAGTCGACATAAATAAAAAAGCAAATCACCATAACACTTCTCACCAAAAAAGCCTCTCTTTAAACTTGTTGTTTCGCCATAAAACTGTTTCTGTCGTTTGGGCATAATACATCTCACCATAAACTAGGAACAGCGAAAGAGCAAGCCTACTTTCGCCGTTTAAAACGCGATTGTGGCGAAACGACAAAAACCTAAAAACTTAAAACTTAACAGTTTACCATGATGCAATTGAGGCGCTCCGGATACGAAGGGCGAACTCGACATCGGACAAATTTTTAACTTCCTTAAAGAAGTTATTGTGATACCCTCGACGTCAGTTTTTTTTCATTTTCAGATTCTAGACCTCTTGGTGAATACACCCATATAATTTTTATGTTGCGTTCGCCATTTTTTCCCCTTTAAATACGTAAAAACCGAAACTTTAAAATTGTCGAGTTCGCCCTTCGTATCCGGAGCGCCTCAATTGAACATAAAGCATCTCACCATAAACAAGGAAAAGCAAGCAGGCAGCCTATGGGATCAGCTTGTTTTGTAACTCCCCGTTAATTTTTTCCTCTCACGAGGAAGTGCGAATTGCATTATGGTGAACTGTCAGGTTTTAAGGTTTTTGTCGTTTCGCCATAATCGCGTTTTAAACGGTGAAAATAGGAGAAAATAGGCTTGCTCTTTGGCTATCCCAAGTTTATGGTGAGATGCATTATGCCAAAATGACAGAAACAGTTTTATGGTGAGATGTATTATGCCAAAATGACAGAAACAGTTTTATGGTGAGATGTATTATGCCAAAATGACAGAAACAGATTTATGGTGAGATGTATTATGCCAAATGACAGAAACAGTTTTATGGTTTTATGGATGTATTATGTTCAAATGCATTATGGTCAACTTTTTCGACTATTTTCTTTATGTTGAGTTTCAGATTTCTTATGGTGAACGCTAATTTGCGATTTCTACTATTTTATGGTTAAATGCATTATGGCGAACCGCATTATGTCGACATGTATACACTCATTTCAGACTTTAGGATTTTAAAACTTAATTTTAAGACGGAACAAACTTTTTAAGTTAGGGCCAAACATAGCAAATAATTTTCGTTATATGTTGAAAATTTTTCAAGAGCTAGAAAGTAGAAACACGACTTAAACATGTTCAAGTAAAAAGTCTGAAAGAGTTAACACTTTGCCAACACCCCGTTTTCGGAAGATGAGGGAAAAAATCCTGTTTTATAAAATGTCAGGAATGTTTCCTTTCTTAACTTCTACTTTTGATATGTATTTCCTCTGACAGGAGAACCTGTGTAATTTCATAAATTTTATTTACTTCTAGAAACTAGGTTACAATATACATTTTCTCAATGCATATCTAGAGCACTTCAAGTTACAACAATATTGTTAGAACTCGAGGAAAAATTATTTTTAAGGGAAACCGTGCCCTTAACCTCAAAAGAGCTTTAAAAATTAAAGATTTGTGTTTTTACAGGTTTTTTTTTTAATTCTCTAAATTTATTTAACAAAAAGGACTGTTTTAGGATGTGTATGAGGTAGACTTTAAAAGAATGAAAAGTGATTGGTTGCATGATTTAACTCGATTAAACCGAACGGGACAAACATAATTACTAAACTCTTGGAGCTAGTTTCAACAAGATCCGCCACCCCCTTTTCCGTTTTTCTCCCGACAACATTCAACACCGCGGTTTCCCGGATTTACAATTAGATTGAACCGTAACTTCATTAGTCCCCACCCTTCTTCTATACCGTTTCCAAAAGCTAATTAACAATGCACCCAAATCTTTTGTCCGTATTAACTTTAACGTGAGGGATTTAAATTATTTAAATGGCTTATAACAGTGTCTGAATTCATAAAGTTAAACCCGGGGCGTTTCTCGAAAAGCAATTTGCGGGGCGAGAAAACCACAACGAGGCGAACTAACGTCAACTGGTGTGAAAGATTTCATTTTCTTATAAGTTTATACGTTACCTAAACTCCATAATCTTCCTCACGACAATTATCATTTTTCACTTCAAATATATTCTTTATCGAAGGCTTAAAAATTTAGCTTTTTCCTCACCTTAAAGTATACTTTTTTTCTACATCTTAAGGGTCCGTTATACCAATTAATTCGGCAGCGTTTTTCTTTGAAGTTTTGCTCCAATTTTGCAAGAAAACTGCTGGTTTTTAAATTGTTTTTCTTTTTGTTTTGGCTTTAGATAGCTAATATTACTTAAATACAAAAGTTTTTCTCTCCAAAAATCATAAAAATAGAAAAAAATCAGAAAAACCATCAATTTTTTAATCATAAATTATAATAAAAGAGGAGGAGAAAAAAAT
Organism: Orius insidiosus; assembly: GCA_014119065.1. Classification (NCBI taxonomy): domain Eukaryota; kingdom Metazoa; phylum Arthropoda; class Insecta; order Hemiptera; family Anthocoridae; genus Orius; species Orius insidiosus. The sequence goes on along the minus strand of JACGAQ010000648.1, from coordinate 86,384 downwards.
CGATAAAACGATTTTGTATTTAAATTTATGGCTGTTTAATGAAGCTAAAAGCTGAGACATTTTTTCCCTAACCACAGTCAATTTTTTGAAAATTGGGAGCAAATTCAAAAACTTGAAAAAACTAACGGTGTTTCTCCTAGATTAAAAGTCAAATTTCTCCATTTGGAGCACAACTTCAAAGAAAAATCGCCGCGTATGAATTAGTGTAACGAACCCTTGACAGCATAAAACAAGAGCTCTGAACGGACTCGGTAGGATTATCCGGTCTTAGTTATTAACGACATAAGAAAGCTGTTTATTCCACAGTTTTCCTCTGAATCTCAACTTGTTGCCACAAGGGATATCGCGGTAATTGATGTTTATTGCAGAGATTAAAAACCTTAAGTCTGCTACGCATACCCGCAACTTTTTCCATAAAAAAAGCCTTTATTTCTATCTCAAAAGTCTATTCTCTTATACAAATTATGGGTCGTGAAAGCCATATATTGGGTTTAAACATGTTTAACGCCCTCTTTACACCCTAGTCAAAACTTGATGTGCGCATAATTCGGGAAAAGCAGTAAATTTCTAGTCGCCCTTACTTTTATTCAGGCACTTAAAATAAACGCTCAAATACTTAATAAAAAAATATATAAAAAACGACATTGTGGTTTTTATCTAAACTAAAATTAGCCTGAATAGCAAAAAGGGAAAAAAAACAGGATAAAACTAAAAAAGTTAATTTTTTTTCTTAAAGTATAATAAACTCTTTTATGTTGAACTATGTAGTTTATTTCTATTAAGGGTATTTACATCTTAAGGCGTCAAAACGCCACCGGATCGAAACTATTTCTGAATAAATGAATAATTTGTAAACTCTCTTACCGATTAAAATGAGGTTTTTTTTTTTCCTAGCAACCCCCATAAAAAATAACACCGGCGAGGGAGGAAAAGAAGTTAATTGAGTCAATAAATCATAAACTTTACACATCGTAATTTATCAAAAGTGTTTTGGTGCGTGAGGGTCCCACGTGTGACCTCGAAAAATAAAGAAAACGTGGCCAAAGCACGCAAAATTCAGTTGACAATCGATTTTTAAAAAATTAAAAACATGTTTCTTTTTTAATCAGAAAATCGATATTCTAAATTGAGAACGATTAAAAAATTTTAGTCTATTTTTGTAGGGAAAGAAGTTTTTTTAAAGAATGATACTGACTGTGTACGGTAGCTATGAAGATGATGAACAGAGGATGGAGGACTGCCTGCATTCCCATCCCTGTGTTCCCATAGTCACTCCCCGCCTCCTCCCACCATCACTATCTGAAACAAAGAAAAAAGTTAACAATCATAAGAATTCGGTTTTCGAATAGTCAAAAATTTTTAAAAATACGTTGGTTCTCTAAAATAAATAGTGTACAATAAATAATTAATCGAATAGGTACATAATGAAATACACAGGAATACATTTTGACACCCTTTTAAAAACAGATCTTCAATAAATATTTGATTACGTTTGAGCGCGTTAATAGATTTTCAAAGTCCACAAACGATTTTTGGGAATAAAAAAAAAATTCACACTACCCTCATTTTCCTCTCACAAACACGATTTTAAAAGGAAACATCACACAAAAGAATATAAATGGACAAATTTCGAACGAGAAAAAATAAATAAAAGAAGGCCAATGTGATTGATTGTTCTCAATAATTTATATTTTGCGTGATATCGTTTTTTTTTATTTCCCAGTACGTATAAAGGTTGAAATGTCATTTTCTTATGTACAAATGGGTGAGCGGTTTTCGATAGCGTGGAAAGGTCTCGTTTCGTGAACGTTTTCTAACACGACCCGAAAAAGATCGGAGTAATTGTCAAAAATTGACAATCCACTTGATTAGCGAGAAGAAAATTACAAAAGAAAGGTCGATAATTTCCTTAACGTCTTAGACATTAGAGAGTTTTAGGGAATCGTAATTTGCCCTTCCCGTATACGACTCACCTAACGGGTCTTAGAGGCTTTAAACCCTATTTCAGGGAGTCGTTCCGACTCAGTTAGTTCACAATGTTCTCACTGGAGCAAATTCATGAATCGAAACATGGTTTTTCTGATTAACTATAACAGCACATAGAAATTACCTATCCCCAAAACGTTCGCGCCATTGATTTCCAAACCCAAACTAAACGAGATAACCAAATAACCTTCGTAAAATATAACCTTACTTTACTCGGAGTCGGGAAGTGAGTCGTTCACGTATACGACTCAGTTGAGTCGGATTCTGACCTTGGGCGAGTCGGATAAGGGATAGGCAAATTACGATTCCCTTTAACTCTAAAGCGTTGTAGTCACGTGGGAATATGGCTAGAGGTTATAGTTAAGGTTATGAGAAGGTTTTTTAGCCATTTTTTATTAATTTTTGGACAGCCTGGAACGCTAGTTTACAAGTTTATCGAAAAACGGATGGCAACAACTTTTATCCAGATTTCCAGATTTCAGAAAATAAATTATTTTTTCCAACAAGGTTTTTGAGGAAAATGAGCCGTTTTCACCCCACTTTTACACCAATAAAACAGTAGAAAGGAAAATGTCGATATTTTCTTGTTTCAAAGGGTGGGAACGTCGAACGCCAATGACACTCCGAGTAATAAATCGGATTACGGCAATAATACGGATTTGTAACGTTGCAAAAGTTGAAATAAGAGTTAGGACTATTGTACGTCAGATATTTATTAAATAAAACGCCCAAGTGGATTAGTAAAAATAGAAAAAGAATAAGAAAATAGATTTCTAGCATGTGGAACAAATTTTATCATCACAGAATTTAACCGGAATATTCACGCGTTAAGAAATTTCTTACCTTCTTTTCAATAGAACGCCTTATAAGGCAAAAACCCACTATCTCAAATTGAAGACTAAGAAAAAAAAACGGAAATAAGAAACCAAGGATCCCCTTTTTAGCGGACGACAAAGAGGTTTACTTTAAAGCCGGCGGGATAAGTTTATGATTAAAGGGCCGCAAAATACGCAAAAGTGTAATTATTTAGAGGCTGAGGAGGAGCGGAGAAAAAGCGAGAGAGAAAGACTTCTAAAGCCCGTTTACTGCCTTTAAAAGAAGAAAAGAAAAAAAAAAGAGAAAAAGTTTCCTGGTAATTTTAAAATATTCAAAGCTATATATCTCACTTAGAAAATACTATTATAGAATATTTAAAAAAAATTCTTAATTGTATTTGATATCTTAAATTTTTTATTTGGATTATATTTTTTACTCTTATATCAACCGGCTGGGATTCTTTAATGGTTTTTTCGTCCCTTTTAGCAATCAACTAATGGCCGTCCTTCCGATTTTCATTTCAGGAAATCCCAATTCAATTTATTTACAGCGGAGGTAAAAAATAAAATGAGAACTTTTCAGAATCGCCAATTTCGTTTTGATTTTATGAGGATTTAGGGGAGATTTTAATTATTTAACAGGATTTTTAAAGATCAATTTACGGAGATTTGAACCATAGAGAAGAGGAGGGATATTTTCGATTTTTAAATTTAATTGGCTTCTATAAGATGATACGTTTTCCACCTCCAAAACTCAGCCAATTACGAATTTTTCACTCTTTAAAGTCTGTCAAACGAAACAAAAATTAGGATTAACTTACAAGAGGAAAAATTTTCCGTTTCTCCGGAAAATGTGTTCGTTTTTCCAAGAAGATAAAAAATCTGACATTTAATTTTCAATACACTTCACAACTTTTTCAATAATTTTTTTTTTTATAAAACTGTTTTGGCAACAAAAAGATAAACTGAACGTGCCTAGCGTATAAAATGGTTTTACAATTCTATTTTTTCACTTGAAAAACTAAGCATAAACAGCAAAATGCCCAGGAAAGAGCATTAACATTTTTTTTTCTACTGCAAGTTTTATTAAGGAAGGATTGAAATGCAAATTTTTTTTTAAATCAAGGCCGATGTGCAATTGCGTTTAATGGGTGTAAAAACGTCCCCTTTCGCCTCCACTCAACATTTTCGTCCCCGGTTTTTTCCCTAATCAATGTAGCGTAGAATTTCCTTTTTTATGGTCTAAAATGTTGTTTTAGGTGCCTAATTTTTATCACAATTTCGTGGAGTTTATCAGCTGAATGTGCGTGACAGGTCTAATTTAACGGCGAGATTCAAAAGTTATATCATCTAATAAGTCCCCCGCCTTATTGACCCTAATTGTAGGGTTGGGGGATCTCGATTTTTTTGAACATATTATGAACGTTTTATAACGAGACCTGGATAATAATGAAGGGTTTACTCGCCTATACTTTTAAGTAAGTGGAAGTGCTATTTCTGTGAGGAGCGTCCTCCTTTTTTTCCCAGACGAAAGTCACATTTATCATTCATCATAGGTAGTACAAATAGTTAACATTAATATCTCAGATAAACATATGGTAATTTAAGGGGGCACACAACTCATCCGAAAGTATTCTCATCCGAATGTGGACTCATCCGAAAAATAATAAAAATAGAAAAAATATAAACAGACAACTCATCCGAAAGTATTCTCATCCGAAAAGGGCGTAGCCCTTTCGGATGAGTTGACAGTCGGACGAGAATACTTTCGGATGAGTTGTCTGTTTATATTTTTTTAAAAATATTATACTTTAATAAAATAGAAAACAGTGAATACAACTCATCCGAAAGTATTCTCATCCGAATGTCAACTCATCCGAAAATTAACGTACAAAAATTGCTGCGTCGTAGAAATGAGGCAGCGTTCGACCCCCGCAAGTCACGGTCGGTTTGTTTGTTTATTTTTGCGAGGATCAGCTCGTTTTGTGACACAAGGGGGTTAATTTTTTTTCCTCTCGCGAGGATGTGCTCGTTTTATGACAAAAGGGGGTTAATTTTTTTTTCTCGCGAGGATCAGCTCGTTTTGTGACACAAGGGGGTTAATTTTTTTCCTCTCGCAAGGATGTGCTCGTTTTATGGCAAAAGGGGGCTAATTTTTTTCCTCTCGCGAGGATGTGCTCGTTTTATGACAAAAGGGGGTTAATTTTTTTTTTCTCGCGAGGATCAGCTCGTTTTATGACACAAGGGGGTTGATTTTTTTCCTCTCGCGAGGATGTGCTCGTTTTATGGCAAAAGGGGGTTAATTTTTTCCTCTCGCGAGGATGTGCTCGTTTTATGACAAAAGGGGGTTAATTTTTTTTTTCTCGCGAGGATCAGCTCGTTTTATGACACAAGGGGGTTGATTTTTTCCTCTCGCGAGGATTTGCTCACCCTGTAGGCTGCCCTGGGATGGATAATGAGCTCGGTACGCCCAAAAAGGAGTTTAAAACTTGCTGGGGTGGAACGCTGCCTCATTTCTACGACGCAGCAATTTTTGTACGTTAGTTTTCGGATGAGTTGACATTCGGATGAGAATACTTTCGGATGAGTTGTATTCACTGTTTTCTATTTTATTAAAGTATTATATTTTTTAAAAATAAACAAACAACTCATCCGAAAGTATTCTCATCCGAATGTCAACTCATCCGAAACGGCCACGCCCCTTTTTCGGATGAGAATACTTTCGGATGAGTTGTCTGTTTATATTTTTTCTATTTCTATTATTTTTCGGATGAGTTGACATTCGGATGAGAATACTTTCGGATGAGTTGTAGGCACCCGTAATTTAACAGCAAAAAGAAAAATTTAGAAAACTTGCTTCAGAAATTAACAAGAGGAAGGTTTCCATTTTCCGAGAATGTTTTTTCCACACCTTCTTCATATTGCTTTCAAAAAATATGAATACATCAATTATTTTCAAAATTAAAATCGGATTACTTATAAAAGCGTTAAAAGGGCCGAAAAATTCTCCCTTTTCGCATAGTCAATCACTCTAATCCTCTCACCTACCTTAGCTTTCAACCGATAAAATTCTTTTTTTTTTCTTTAGTATCTCAGTTTTATTATCCCTAACTTTTTATTGTAAAATTTAATATTAATTTTTTTAATACAACGAATTTTACGTGATAAATCTACGTCGTGAAGATTTCCTTATCGCAGCGAACACCCTCCGGGATCGTGACAAACGTATTCTGCATTTGAATCGATTTTAATAGCCTAATACATCTTTTTTTTTATTTCTTTCTCTCTCTTTTTTTATCTCATTTCTTTATCCTTCCTTCCCATATTTATTTTACTGATAAGTTTAAGCAGTTTAGTGAAGTTATGGCCAACAAGATGAGCTTTAAAAAAATAGAGAGAAACCATAAAATGAAGAGATGGGGGACCTAAATCAAGAATAAAATGCTACAGGCTTAAAAATTAATAAGTAATAACTTCCTTAAAGAAGTTATTGTGATACCCTCCACGTCGGGTTTTTGGGGAAGGGTCTTCGAGACCCCGGAGGGTCAAATCGAATATTGATCTTTACCGATTCAACTTTGTCGTGGTTCCGGCCGGCCGTTCATTTTTTTCCGGAAAACTTTACGGCCACAGTTTTCATCCGATTTTCACCAAAAGTTCACACAAATTCTTTAGCCGGTGAACAAAAATGTTCGATTTTTGACGATTTTTGAATTTCGAAAAAATGGCGGAGATATGTCTGTTTCAATTTTTAAAATTTTAAAAATTCGCTGCGGCCGATTTTCACCAATTACTCCGTAGATTTTTAAAGAATTTTTGGTGCAAAAAAATTAATTTTTTTACTTATCATTTTAGTAGGGAAAAATTGCATACTTCCACGCCTTACGAGAGGGACCTCGCTTTGGCAAAATCTCATTATTTCTGCCTTGATACTTAAAAAATTTTTCGAAAAAAAAATAGAAAACAAAAAAATAAAATTATAAACGTACGACGCTTGAAATTTAAAAAAAAAAATAAATAAAAAGAGCAAAAAAAAAAAAAAATTAAATAACTTCGAAAATTTTTCAAAAGAAAAAACGTAGAAAATTTTGAAAAAAAAAAAAAAAATTCCCCCACCGTTATACTTCCCCTTCAATATATTTTCCTTCCGTTAACTCCCCCCCCCCCTATACTTCCCCTCTGTATACTCCCCCCTTAAACTTCCCCTCCGTTATACTTCCCCCTCCTATATTGTTTCCTGTCATTAAGGAAGTTTCCGTCGGGTACAGTTCCAAACTAGTACTTTAAAATTTTTATTGTATGTTAGGTAGATGAGGTAGAGAAGTAATTTGTCCGTTAGAAACAACTGACATTTATTAACTATTGTAATTATTTAAAATGAAAATTTAATAATTTTTATAAATCAAATATATTGTACCATTACATTATTGATAATATTTCATAATATATCTCTATAAAAGATGTATTGAGATACGACCGACATCTGGCATTACACCGTCCAGCTGTCTCTCTTTCGTTTTAATTAAAAGCGATAATTTCACTTCAATTAGCCACAGTATAAAATATTGGAATCGAAACAAAGGGAAAAGGAAAAGGGACAAATGACGTTTTCGGTCTAATTATCGAGAGGAGTATTTTTAAACGAAATAACAACTTCGAAGAAGAAACGCTCCATTTAAAATAAGGTGTTGAAATCAATTAAAGCAAACAAGCCCAAATATTAAAGCGATTTGTCAACTTTGATAAATTGATGTTTGTCCAATTTGTCTAATGAGAGCACAACAAAGGAAACCCCTTTTAATTGGCCTATTATTACTTTAATATTATATGTTTTTTTGGTAACTTTTTGATAATTTTTTAAAAAAGGACGTTATTGTGATACCCTCCAACGAAGAGTCATGGGAAATGGCTTGAGGGGCCTAGGGAAAGAAAATTCTTAAGGTTGTCAGGTGGGGGAGCCAGATTTTTTCTCAATTTATATGGTATTTTTTACCAAATTTAGAACCTCCCTCACGAAGTAGAAAAGAGAATTTTTTTTCTTCGAAAGTATTTTTTTTTTTGGAAATCACAAGAGCTTTTTTCGAAACAGCCAAAAATGTCCAAGTTCGCCTAAACTGCCTAAAGTTAAATATTATTTTTTTTTTTTTTTTTTTGGGGGGGGGGGGGGAGTATTGTTACAATTCTATACATTCTATACATCCATAAAAAAAAAAGAGAAGCATTATAATGTTTTCGCACTAATTAATTTGTGGCATTCCAGGAAACCTGTTGATATTGATTAATTTTTTATATGTATGAGGCGCTCCGGGTACGAAGGGCGAACTCAACATCGGACAAATTTTTTTAAAAAATCATTTTCAGATTCTAGGTGAATACACCCATATAATTTTTATGTTGAGTTCGCCCTTTTTTCCCCTTTAAATACGTAAAAACCGATATGCGGCAAAGCTCTAACTGCGATATCCGAGCGGGTACGAAGGGCGAACTCCACATCCTAGTCCACAACCCCCACTCCTTTTCCCATTCCAGGGCATGACTTTTCTGTTAAGTTCGCCCGTAACATAAAACTTTAAATGCGAATATCTCGAAACTACGTTTTGTTGAGTGCCTCATATACAATATGTATATAAAAAAGCCATAACTTATATAATTTTATAACTTTTCAATTTCACGATTTAAATGAGTAATAATAAAATCTTTCTTAGAGTTAAAATCAATCGAAATCGAAAAATCGAACGAAGAAAAAAACACAATTTGTAAGCGTTTGAAGTCACCTTTTAGGACTTGGCGAGATCGTAAGAGGAATAATAAAAAAAAAAAGGAGAAGAAGGGGAGGGTGTTATAACAAAAACGTGACGTGGAAAAATGCCGAAACTGAGCTCAGATATAAAAGTAATCCACTGGACTCCCCTTTTTCGAAAACTCCCAAGGATATACAATACGTTTTTAGTACTAAAACATAGGTAACGTTTTATACCTGGTAAAGTTAAAGTAGCTTCGTTTATTTTATCTGCGAAGATTTAAAAGAGAAGGGTGTAAAATATTTTCGCAAAGCGACTTCTTGCTTTGAATGTTGATGGAAGAATTTTACTTAGGGAAAGAACCTAAAGAATGAACTAAAGCTCTGTTAAAAATAATTGCAAAATATTGTAGGTACTCATTTGTATCTTTTATTAAATTCCTGGCTACTTTTTCAAAAAATGTTATTGTCATAACCTCGACAAATGACCAGTGGTCTTTATCGATGATTAGCTTTGTCTCTAAAATAATTTCATACTGCATACCTACATTTATTTTTTTGATGAAGGAAAACGACCATAATCGAGGAAAGTTCTTGAAAATTTTCTGGTAATTGATGCAGTTTAAGGGTTCGCTCGTAAGGGGAAGCCATAAAAAGGGTTATAGCAAAAACGTGACAACCTGGGATGAAAAAAAAAAGTTTTAAATTCTCCAGTTCGAGCTGGGTCCTTAATTTATCCATAAAAAGAGTCGGTCAGGCAAAAAAAAGTATTAAACCAAATTTAGGTAAAGACAAGACGGTGGCTTTCTTGTTAACTTTGGGAGGCTTAATTGCTGTATAGTTTCGATAATTAGAACAGGCTCCGGAGAAGCATTCTCGGTGGTTCAGGGGTATCCGTTGCCAAAAGATAGGCCTCCTCCCGCCACCACCCGTCGCCATTGTCTAAGTTTGGACAGCGGTCAAAGTTTGTGGGAAACATGCGCCCGACCCCATCCTTATTGGTTTATTATTTGAACCAACAAAAGACGCAATAATAAACTCGGATACACTTACGGGAAAAGAAATTAGCGATTGACCTCACAATCAGAAAGTCTCTAATTACAACGAGATAAGTAACCTAACTGTTAAGAACATTTTAGAGCACATCCCAACAGAAAAAAATCTTTCAAAAAGAACTTTTTTTTTTAGAATCTAGGAGAAAACTATATGCAACAATTTCAATAGCTAACTCAAATCTTCATGTATTTTTCAATATTGGAGAAAAACCGAAAGTACCTAGAGGAATTTTTGGACGGTGCAACAGAAAGTTTGCCTAACAGAAGACCACACGTTTGACATTAAAAGATTAGGAAAGCCGGTAAAATATTTAAGAACAAAATTTTGGCTAGAATAGTGAAGAAAAAGAAGAACGTAATGAGATGACTGATGACCAGAAACTTTTACAAGGATAAGAACGTTTAAAGATTACAAAACTCGTTAAAATGTTAATAAGAGTGAAAATTGGTGAAGTTCAAAGGTGATTACCATGTGGAGTCGACTTTGCGGCTTAATATCGGTCGAGTAGTTCACAAGCATTTAAAAAGAAAAATTTGATGTAGTTCTTAAAGGGCTGATTTTGATAATTTAACCTGTATTAGAAAATGAAATTCGGGTAGGTGGGCCCTTATTTTCAGTACTGAAGGGTCGATAGGACGGGGTTAAGACACAGACACATTATAATTTTATTGTTTAAAATTTAAATTAAAAAGTCGATAATTAAAAAAGGTCAAAAGTCCCTCGCCCTAATTGTAACCGTAGAATTTTTATTAAAATTTGATGGAAGATCAGGTTTTCAAGCTTATTTTAAGGGCAGGTAATTTTTTATGAGAGGCTTAAAATATAGAAGATTAAAAATTAATAATAAAAAAAAATAAAAGACCTAGCCCAATACACGATGGGCGGGCTTTGTAACCTTTGTATTTTTAATAGGATGGACAAAATTTTCTCGATGGGGATTATATTAAAAATTGGCTTACCGAACGGTGATTTGGCGGGACGCAAACTGTCGCGCGGCGTGCAGGTAGGCAGATGTAAAGAGAGATAGAGAGAGACGGGATAGATAAGAGAGAGAGAGATAGAAAATAGGAGGTAGACCCAGGCACAACACTAGGAGGAGAGGCACTAAGGGTTGGTCCGGGCCCACAACCCTTGGGCGTAAACCTGCGCAAACTCCCAAACACTGTTTATATATTGATCACACACAGTCTCCCCCTGCTGCACAGTCCCCGGCTCGCTCACGGTACCCGCCGAAATTCAAATCTACAACCCGCCAACCGTCATGCTACAACAAAATAAATGTCAGGGGCCTTTCCCAATGGGACTAACCTCAAAAGATTTTTTTAAAATTTTATTAATTTATTTTTTAATTAGGTATGTGTTACATTAAATTTTTTTATGATTTAAATTTTTTATCCGCGAAAATATATTTTGCGAATTTTGAAATGTTTTAAAGAAATTTAATTCTTTTCATTTACATTTTTGCTGTTAAAATTTTTTCCTATACTATAAAGGCGGATTCTGTGTTTGAATTAAAATTAAAAATAAAGTAAAATAAAAATGAGAACCCCCATTTTTTTAAATTTCAGATTCGTAATCCACGCAAAATTTCCAGTTGATTTGACTATTCATATGATCTCTTTGAACTTTAAAAATGTCAAAAAATGGATTTTAGACACAAAAAAAAAACGCTAAAGGCATTTAAAGTTGTCCAAGAGGAGATATGAATAGTAAAATCAACTTGAAATTTTGCATAGATTACGAATCTGAAATAAAAAAGGGGTTCTCATTTAAAATAACGAAGTTAGTGTCGCTGTGGGACACCCTGTACACCAAATAAAATTCGTTAATTTCAATCAATTTTCGTCAAAAAACAAGGGGGGTTTACATTTAACTTTTTTTGTAGGGCAAAAATTATAGAAGTTATACGGGTGGTCCATCTAGTTGGGACAAAGTTCATACAACAAAAAAGTACTCAACGAAAAAATGACCTAAGTAAAAGCGGCCTAAAATTGAGCGTAGAATCGATTGAAAGCATAAAAACATAGGTTCTCAATAAAATAACGAGTTGGTGTCGCTCTGGAACACCCTGTACACCAAAACCAAAATCTACCAAATTGACTCGATTCCCACCCAAAAATAAGGGGGGTTTACATTAACTTTTTTTTGTAAGACTAAATCCTTTGCCGTAAAATCGCTGGTTACACCCTGTATAACTACAAAAGGAAAGTAAAAATCCCATGAAAAGAAGCATTGCTGGGGAAAAAAGGATCGTTTATTACAGTAATATTGAATTTTTTAGATTTTACGTAAGATATGGTTAAAAAACGAAATTGTTGCGAATTTTAATAACAAAAAAAAGTCTCCTTCTCAAACTTCAATTTAAAATCATCCCTTTCTCTTTCTTTTTTATCATCAAAAGGATTTCTATGTAAATCTAATAAAGGCTAATAATTCTCTAGCTTAAAGAAAAACCTCTCCTCGCTTTCAATAGTATTTGAGGTAATGACTTAGAGGCGAAGAAGGCTCCTTTAAGGAGGAAATACGAGGACCGTGGGGCGGGGAACGGTGAAGGGGATGATGTACAGCTAAGATTACAAGAGGGGGTAAATTACAAGAAGCAACCAGTGCCACTCTACTACTGAATTAGTTATCCCGATATTTTTTTAAAAAAAGGTCTAAAAGTAACGAAACAGCGAAAGTTTATCAACGTTAGAAAAATAGCCTTAAATCGTCTAAAGCTTCTCAAGAATCTTCGGAAAAAAAAGGAGTTTGAAGGAATCCGAGTTGGAAGAAGTTGGATTATTGAGGTAAATGCGTGCGTCGAATTTTAGATTCCCCCTTCTCACTCTAAACTAAAAGGGAGAAATTGGGCTTGGGGAAATTTTATTTACCTTCTTTCCTCGTTGTTTGAGAAAAGAGGAAAAAAACTTGTGTTTTTTAAATGTGGGTTTATTACATTTTATTTTTAATACTGGATAATTTTCTTTTATGTTTTCCACGTTCGTAAATATCCTTATATGAAAACGATTTTTATCATAAAAGTTTCATAGGCGTATAAAAACTTCTTGAAAAGAGATAATTTAAGGATAAAAATATGAAGAGGCGAAAGAAAAATTGGATGTTCCTAATAAAATTTATGCTTTTCCCCGTATCATAAATAAGAGGTCTAAATTTTTAATGTTTCAAGGGTTCTGGCCTGGTAAAGTTGAGGGAAACTGAAAATTTATAAATACGAAAAGTAAAAATTTACAATTTAGAAATATGCAAGACTTTTAGGCCGTGCAAAACTGTATAACTTGCCCCTGAAAATATTTAATTTGTGTTTAAAAACGTGGTTTTTTAATTAACACACACAAGAAGAAGCCAGAGGCATTTTTCCCTTTGATATTTTAATTATTAAAACGATTAAAAAAAATTTGAAATGTTAAAAAGGGCTTCTTTTTTTATTTCTGAAAGGAAAATTTCGGGAGGTGTAATGAATGAAGAAGGTAAGATAAGTGTTGTGTGCTTCCAGACCACTACCCCGACTTACAGAGCACATTTCCTCCTTCGCTTCCTCACCGCCTCTGATATCTCAATATCTTTCCTCAACAAATTCCCGACCGACACAACTACAACCGAGCGCCCTCTCCCCCACAATGGAAACCTACAAACAACCAATAAACTTATCTGCGATCTTTTTTTCTCTCTAATGTTGGTTTTTTTTTTTTACTCAGGGTGAAGTTAATTTAAAAATTGTATGCTCCAAAGGGCAAAAAGTGGTCCTGACAACTTGACGTTTCCCCTTGTTTTTTTGATGAGAGATGTTCTTGGAAAGAAAATTTTTCATTGATATACGAAATCCAGAAAATTCAGACCTGCAGTTCTAACCAGTTTTTATAACTTTATAAACAGGAAGTTATTTAAGTAAAATTATTTTCAAGTTAAATGTTGTACCCTCGACAGACGGTTTTCTGGGTCTATGGGACCCTTTAGGATCAAAATGACCCTTGGTCTTTATCGATCTGATCATAAGGTCCGTCGGTTTTCAGGAATACCTCACGACAACAATTTTCATTGTATTTTTACAAAATCTTCTACAGGAATTGTTTTGTATTATGTTCATACTTATTTTCTTCCCCAAAGATTAAGCCAAAAGTAAACTGCAAAACCGTTTATTTTCTATCTCTCTCTTTCGGGGGCCCCTGAGCTGCGGCCCCAAAAGATAGATTTCTGGGCCAAAAATTGTTTAAAAAACGGTAAAAAGAGAAATTTTTGTGTTTTTGAACTTCAAAAAATTGGCTTTTTTCTACTCCCCCTCCACATTTTAGAGAATTTAGGAAGGAAATAAGGAAAAGGTAGATTTCTGGGCCAAAAATATTGACAAAAAATCAGGTAAAAAGAGGGAATTTTGTTTTTTGAACTTCGAAAAATTGGATTTTCTACTCCACTTCTACATTTTTAAAGAATTTAGGAAGTAGGTAAATAAGAAAGGGTAGATTTCTGGGCAAAAAATTGACCAAAAAAATCAGGTAAAAGAGAAGTTTTGTGTTTTTGAACTTTAAAAAATTGGCTTTTTTCTACTTCCTTTCACCATTTTTAGAGAATTTAGGAAGGAAATAAGGAAATGTAGATTTCTGGGCCAAAATTGATTTAAAAAATCAGGTAAAAAGGGATTTTTGTTTTTTGAACTTCGAAAAATTGGCTTTTTTCTACTCCACCTCCACCTTTTTAAAGAATTTAAAAGTAGGTAAATAAGCAAAGGTAGATTTCTGGGCCAAAAAATTGACCAAAAAATCAGGTAAAAGGAGAAGTTTTGTGTTTTTGAACTTTAAAAAATTGGCTTTTTTACTCCTTTCACCATTTTTAGAGAATTTAGGAAGGATGGTAGATTTCTGGGCCAAAAAATTGAATTTAAAAAATCAGGTAAAGAGGGATTTTTGTTTTTGAACTTCGAAAAATTGGCTTTTTTCTTCTCCACCTCCCATTTTTAAGAATTAAGGAAGTAAATAAGCAAAAGGTAGATTTCTGGGCCAAAAAATTGACAAAAAAAAATCAGGAAAAGAGGGATATTTGAGTTTTGAACTAAATTGGCTTTTTTCTACTCCCTCTCCCCATTTTTAGAGAATTTAGGAAGTAAATAAGCAAGAGGTAAATTTCTGGGCCAAAAAATTAGGTAAAATGGAGATTTCTCGACAGAAATAGGGGGGAAAAATGGCCCTAACATATAATAACGTCTTTCAACTAGATTTTGATGAAATCTAGCCCAAAATGTTCATGAAAAATGATTTATTTTGAATACTCAGAAAATCTAAAGCATTAGTCCTGTTCTTCAAAACTGCGCCATAAAAGTCGATTATATAGATTTTTGTCGAGACTAGATTGGGGTGAAATGAATGGTCTTGTTTCGGCTCATTCGATTTCTATTGTGATCGTTAAGCAACGCCAAGTATTGTAACGTGAGGGAGAATTGTAGTGTAAAGAAGGGTAGACACGACGAGGGGTCTTTCCCACTCCGACCCCCCGCCTTTTTCCACACTTCAAACCATCCTAAGCCCATTATCAAACTCCTCGTTCAATGAGTTTATTTCCGTACATAAATCGAGTTTTTCACCGAGGTGTTTCGAAAAGGGGGCGACGAAAATTCTAAACATTTCGGTCGAAAGATCAAACTTCTATGAAACAATAATTAATTCAATAAAGTTCCGAATCCCTTCGTAAAACACCGAAATTAAATTTAGAAAATTAAACAATGTTTACAAACTTTTGACGTTATTTATTTATGAAAGTATTTTTTTTTTACTTTCAGTTTTCAATCAATACAGTTAAAAAAAATTTATTAAACTTTAATTGAGTTTAAAGAAAAAGAAGATGGAATAAAAAATAAAAAAAGTAAAATTGTGTTAGGTTGTCTGTGGGCCTCTGAGTAAATAATTGCGGGCTAACACACCATGACGTGGGATACCGTCCACTGGGTTAATCGCATTACATAGAAACTGCTTTGTAGTAGAAAATTACCCGGCAGAGGAAACTAAGGGCGTTATATAGAGGACACGTGAAATCGATATTTTTAATCTATTTTAATATTAAAGAAGAGAGAAAAAAAATTAAATAGGAGCCCAATTAAACTATTGATTTAAGGAGAGGATTTAAACAAATGGACTTTTTAAAAATATAGCACTTTTTTCAAAGTCCGGAAATGGTCGGGGGGAGTGAGTTAAAAGTTAATTTTTCGTGGTGAAAAAACAATTAAGCGGAATAATGTTTTAGAAAGGGTTGATGGTCTGACCTTTTGCGCAAGTTTCGCTTTTTAAGCTAAAAAAAATGTTACGTCAGAGGGTCTTAGGGGGATGGTTAACTATCCGGAATGACTTCATCGCCACAATGCTAATTACTTATTCCACACCCGCCATCAACCTCTTTTATCTCGCCCATCGCTAACAAACCCAATTATTGACCCCGAAGGGTTGAAAAGCCTTTTAGCCCTGATTGCCAACTGATCGGCGCCTCTTTTAATCCAAATTCTTTTGTCTTTTTAATAATTCCTTAACTATTTTGTTCAATGGACCTCCGTCAATAAATTCGGCTCCTTATAAAATTTTCCGTGTGGAAAAAAGCTAGTTTGAAGGGCTTCCAACGAAAACTTCCTTCAAGAGAAGTAACAATATAGGAGGGGGAATCATAACGGAGGGGGCAGTATAACGGAGGGGAAGTATAAAGGGGGAAGTATAAGGGAGGGGAAGTATAGTGGGGTATAAGGGGGAAGTATAAGGGAGGGAAGTATAACGTAGGGGAAGTGTAAGGGAGGGGAAGTAACGTAGGGGAAGTATAAGGGAGGGGAAGTATAACGTAGGGGGAAGTATAAGGGAGGGGAAGTATAACGTAGGGGAAGTATAAGGGAGGGAAGTATAACGTAGGGGGAAGTAGAAGGGAGGGAAGTATAACGTAGGGGGAAGTAAGGGAGGGGAAGTACAACGTAGGGGGAAGTATAAGGGAGGGGAGTATAACGTAGGGGGAAGTATAAGGAGGGGGAGTAAAAGGGAGGGGAAGTATAGGGGGGGGAACAAAGGGGAAAGTATAATGGAGGGGAAATATAACGGAAGGGAACTTTTTTTTCCCGAGTTTTTTTCGAAAAATTTGTTTTCTTTTTGAAATTTGCGCTTTTTTTCCAATATTTTTTTAAGCATCAAAGTAGAAATAATGGGATTTTTGCCCAAGAGAGGTCCCTCTCGTAAGGCGTGGAAGTATGAAATTTCTCCCTACTAAAATTTTAATTAATAAATACTTTAAAAATGATAATTTTTTTACACCAAAATTTTTTAAAAAATAAGGAGTAATTGGTGAAAATTTGGTGAAAATCGACCAATGTTCGGCCGCAGCGAATTTTTTAAATTTCAAACGGACATATCTCCGCCATTTTTTCGAAATTCAAAAATCGCCCTCGTTAGTTTCTTGTGACTAAGAAAATTTGGTGAAAAACTTCGTTCCGGAAAAAATGCTGGACGGCCGGCCGGCCGGAGGCACACACAACTTGAGATCGGTATATATCCATATTCGAATTGACCCTAGGGGCCTGGAAGACCCTTCCCCAAAAACCCGACGTGGAGGGTATCACAAAAACTTCTCAAGGAAGTTAAAATAATTTCAAGTTAAAATCGTTTATGGAAAAACGGTACATTTCTGAATGGCAATTTCAATTCAATTTCAATATTTGGAAAAGTTATAATTCCGAAGTTAAACTCATTAATAGTCTGCATGGTTGTGGTTCGGAGGGTTTTCATGCAAAGTAGCCGGTTAAAAGGGTCGATACTGACTAGTATTGTATAAGGTAGGAGAGTATAGTGTGGAAAAGCCGTTACAACCCTCCCCAACCCCGCTATCCTCTATCTGTTAACATGTTCGGATAGCTCTAACCGTAGATAAGCCAACACTTTTAAACTATTCAAACTCGACCATGTCTGGCATACGAAATACAACAATTGCATGTAGAATTCGAGGGTGAATATTGTGGAATTCTAGACGGCTGATGTTATGACTCATAAAGCGTTTTTAATAACCTCATCAATAGCTCAGTAAAGGGTTACCCTGTTTTAGATTAATTTTGGGTTGATTAAACCGATGTTAGGTCGATCTTAAGTTAGTTATCCCCGTTAACCCTGAATTTCGCTAATTCATTTTTAGTTACCTTTTACATCAACTTCTGTCAGCTCTTCTTGACTAAACAGTTAATGACAACCCGATTTTTCCCCAACAATTTTTTTTTTCTGTTTGTTTTCTAAAATAAGAAATTCTGCGAAAAAATACTTACAAATTCATAGAGCCAGTTCTCCGAGTTGTATATTTTCCCAATCTGAAATCGATAAACAAATCACTTAAACATTAATAAGGAAATTACAGTTATTAGAAAATAAAATATTGATTTAAGCGAATAATAAATTATTGCGGTTCATTGAATTTTTGGTAAAAATTTTAGATTTCAATCTCATTATTTAAAACAAAAGATTTAAGATAAGTCGTATAAAATGGGAAAGTCAAAACATAGAAAGCTGTTCCTAGTATTAGGATTATGTAAATCTGTCTGGTAAATCCCCCGCATCTTCTCCCTTTTCTGTAAAGGTTCCAAAAAGTCTCCCTATTAGAAAAAAGGTTTGAAAAATAGTCTTTTTAAAATTTAATCACCCGTTCTGGGGGTTTCATTACAAATTTTTAACTTGTCTAAG
Organism: Orius insidiosus; assembly: GCA_014119065.1. Taxonomy (NCBI): domain Eukaryota; kingdom Metazoa; phylum Arthropoda; class Insecta; order Hemiptera; family Anthocoridae; genus Orius; species Orius insidiosus. The sequence continues at coordinate 68,106 of JACGAQ010000648.1, read as the reverse complement.
AGCCACCTTGGAAATTCATATGAAACCCTTTAAAGGTGTAGGCCTGGGTCATAACTTTGTTCATTAAACTCAGGTTTTATTAATAGTGAAGCCCTGAGGGAGTCTAGAGGTACTAAAAAGCCTAACGCACTCCTCTCACACACTCAAAGCATTAAAATAGTTAATGAACTTTTACATCTTAATTACTGTTGTAAGTTTTATAAAAATCCTAAAGATTGTTACGTCTTGTGTAAAAGCGAGATGAAACTCCTTTTTTTTCTCTCTCTTTCGCCCTCTCAATCTTTTCAAAAGGACCTACAAAGAGGTAAAAGCGGTATTATAGATTTCTGTGGAAATAAGTGATCCTACGACAATGATAAAGCGTTTTGGTTTTTGGCTCCGTTCTATATATCTGCTTTTGACATACTCCAAATCGTTTATTTGAAACTCAGGATGTACAAAACTTTTTAAAATTTCGACAAAAATTTTTTTTCGTCTTGAAAGGTGAATTCCCCAGTAACCCTATAGTTCCATAAGACCTATTTATTAAAGTTTCAAGAGCATAAGTTCCTTTTAAAGAATTTATGAGGGGAGTGACCTATTTTTAAAAAAATATCGAATATTTCTTTTATTGAATTTTCATCTGTTCCGGTTATAAATTATATTATATAATTTATCAGCTGCTGTGGACCTGACGTTCCCACTAGCAATGACACTTAGGCTATGCTTTAACTACCCATGTCGCGTTTGTTTGCTGTGATTTCATCAAAAGTGTGACATCATAGATTATGCTTCCACTTTTCAAGCAGCTTTAGCTTGCTGTGACCTGGCGTTTCCACTAGCAATGACCATAGTCAGATTCTAAAAATAATTGAAAAATAGGTAGATTCTGAAAGAAATCTACCTAAAATTCATAAGATTTTATAATGCTATATCTGATAAGCACATGAACAGGGTTGAAGGGTCTGTTTTTTAATTTTCCAAGGTCACTATGATCTTTGAAACGGACAAATTATTGAAAAAATAATTATCTGTATCGATTCTTTCGATTAGGAAACCATAGACAAAGAAATGAGGAGTTCCCGCTATTTTTTGGTTTTTAGCGTCTCCTGAAAAATCGTATTTTCTGACTTAACGGAGCAAATATCTCAGGATTGCTGCACTTATCGACTCATTTTTTTTTTAACTTCCTTAAAGAAGTTATTGTGATACCCACCACGTCAGGTTTTTGGGGAAGGGTCTTCCAGACCACGTAGGGTCAATTCGAATATGGATCTATATAGCTCCGGGTACGAAGGGCCAACTCAACATCGGGATTTTTTTTTCGTTATCAGATTCTAGACCTCTTGGTGAATACACCCATATAATTTTTATGTTGAGTTCGCCCTTTTCACCTTTAAATACGTAAAACCGATATGCGGCAAAGCTCTAACTGCGATATCCGAGCGGGTACGAAGGGCGAACTCCACATCTTAGTCCACAACCCCCACTCCTTTTCCCATTCCAGGGCATGACTTTTCTGTTGAGTTCGCCCGTAACATAAAACTTTAAAATAACCGGCTCCGTGGCTGGTGGGTTCAGTCTCTGACTCACACCACGGAAGACCGGGGTTCGATCCCAGGTTGGTATAGGATTTTTGGTTGGAAGTAAATTCCAATTAAAATATCCCTCTACAAAATCCGTGGATAATTTAGTTAGGCCACTCCTCTGGTAGTTGGTCCCGAAAAAAGGGCCACGGCATTATGGCGAAAGCCCCCGCCTGGGTCCAACCCCCCCCCCCTTGTAACGGCCTGAGGCCAACAAGTATCAAAAAAGAGTAGATTAACCAATAGGAGAGTAAGCCTCTTGCTCATGGTTATCTACTTCTTTTTTAAAAAATAAAAAAAAAAAAAAAAAAAAAAAAAAAACATAAAACTTTAAATGCGAATATCTCGAACTACGTTTGTTGAGTTCGCCCTTCGTAACCCAGAGCGCCTCATAACTATCTCAACTTTGTCTGTGGTTCCGGCCGGCCGTCCGTACATTATTTTCGGAACACTTTACGGCCACAGTTTTCAACCGATTTTCACAAAATTTTCACACAAAATTCTTAGGCCGTGAAACAAGAATGCAAAAAGGGCGATTTTTGAATTTCGAAATAAGGCGGAGATATGTTTTGTTTGAAATTTTAAAAAAATTCGCTGCGGCCGAACCGTTGGTCCGATTTTTCACCAAATTTTCACTAAATACTCCTTATATTTTTTACGAATTTTTGGTGTAAAAATTATAATTTAGTAGGGAGAAATTTCATTCTTCCACCCGTTACGACAGGGACCTCCCATGGGCAAAAATCCCATTATTTCTACCTTGATATTTAAAAAATTTTCGAAAAAAAAAGCTGGCAAATTTAAATAATGACCCTGCGGTAGCAGGGACTAAAGGTAGATTTCTTTTCATGATTAAAATTAATATGTATAAACACAAAAATATATTTATGTTATAAAAATGATGATATAAGAAAAATTGCGCCTGAGCCCCTAGAAAAACATCTGATAATTTTATTAATAAATATTAATAATTTCCCGTATAATTCAAATTTTTTTTTAAAGTTTAGCTAGTTCAATATTTTGCGCCTGGCTCGTCCAAACCTGCTTTAATTAATTTTTTACACGCCCTCGCAGAGGTCTTAAAGTTTTTTTTTTGCAAAAGGACTAGGATTTCAATAGAAAATGCCAATTTTGTCTTTTAAGCCCTAAGTAAGTAGGTGAATCGCTGGTCCGATTCAGCCATTAACGAACTCGTCCGAGCTATTGAGATAAAGCTCTAAATACCGGATATCGTCACCCTTAAATGCTACAGTCTCCTATATATATATATATATATATAATATAAACTTTTCAACTGAGGATGGTTTTGGGGTCCAGAGGTATGAAACGAAAAACGTATAGAAAATTTTTTGAATCTGCGACTACTTGGTACATTACAATAGGTAGATTTTGAAGAAAAGAAATCTACCTAAAAAACAAATTTTATCGATCAGGTGTTTTAATTACGAAGTTTTGAATAATATACTTGAAGAATTACGTAACTGTAAGCGACGAGCGGGTTAAATCCTATTAGCGAAAGGTTATATCGGCGGGAGTGATACGAAGTCCCCGCGTCTGCCCTATTGGTAACCTGCCCAGATAAACCCTATCATTTCATGCTCCACTAACCCGCCATCAACTCGCATCTACATCAAACCAAACAAACACAAAACGGGCTCGAGTTCAAGAATTAACGAATTAAATCTTCCGGAAGCCGTCTCATTAAAATCAAATATAATTTTTATTAACCTCAAGACTTTAATCGACTTAAAAAACTTCTACCGATGTTGAAATTATAAGGAGAAAACTTTGAAGAAACTTTTGATTGAAAAATCACGAGAGAAAATTAAAATCGAAGCATTAAAAATAAAAACAAACAAAAAGCTCAGCACACACTGAAAGTCGGTACTTCAAAAAGGGAATTAAAATTGATTTATAAATTTAACGTCCAGAAAGTATGTTTATTCGGGTAATGTAGATATCTCAAGTTTCGGTCGTTGTTTGTCAAAATGTTTAATTTAACGTCCTCCCATTATGCAGAAGGAAGCTAATTGAGATATCTCCATATGTAAAGAGAAACTAGAACCACCCTTAAGTAAATTTACCCTCTATTTGCCACTCTTAAACCACCCCTTCCTCCTTCTTAATATTCAAAACAGAACCCTTTTCGGGTTGACTTACGGAAATTCTCTTTAATTTCACGTCAACTGATAAGAGAGGCCGCCGGCTTTTAATTAAGCGGCCCAGGGAGAAAAGTCAAAAATTTTCAACCTCAAAACACACCCCTGTGGTTTCTTCCAGGGCATATAAATCAACATTAGGAGGAGATTAAAGGAAAACAAATATGTGCTTTTGCGTGCGGATACATATGAGGGAAAATACTACCTACACGCTCAACATAAAAATATTAAAATTCCCACATCAACTTTTTAGAAAAAAAAAAATGTATTCCTACAAAATTGTATTTTAAACAATAAAGCCTAAAAGTTGTTAACGATGAAGAGCACCCCAATCACTCAACATTTCGTTTTACCGAAGGTTCTATGCTTTCTGTTTGAGTATAATTAGTTTGCAACTGGTCATAATTCAAGAGCACTTTAAAACCCCTCTAGAAACGGTGTGGAATTATGTTGGTTTGAGAGTAGAGAGCCGTCACACTCGTCACTCTTCAAATTCTAAAACGGAGTCAAATGTTTTTCAGTTCGGAAAGTTTTAAAAAAATTCAATATGGAAAAAAATTTCCCTTGTTATCTTTCCGAGTAAAAAAAAAACTTGAGACTGCATCATTTGTTAGAAAACTCAAGGGTTGAGGTTCCCTCCGGAAATTCCCCTTTTTTTTTTACTCCCTTTCTTTCTTATTCACGGATTTCAAAAGATCCTTGGGGACTTGAAGACACAAAAATTGGAAAAAAAATTCAAGGACCCCGTGTCAAATATGAAGAGTTTGAAGGTTCGCCGGGTCTGGTTTTGAAGCGGTCGATACCGGAGGGAGTGACGTCACCGCTGACGTCATATAAACCCCTTCACCCTCCCTTTCGACCTACCACGTGGACCAACCGACCCACTTCCTCGCACTACCTTAACCCCTCCTTATTACCACGATTAATATTAACATAATTAATCCATGATTACAAAAAAATCATATTTTCAGAAAAAGCTTTTTCTCCGGATGAAAGGGTTGTTTATCGTGTGAAGATGGTTTTAAAACATCCGTAGATATGAAAGCATCGCCCTGTCTTCTCGTAATTGACATTCTGACTAAAAACCTCTCAACCGAAAAAGGGATTCGGGAAACCACTCGTTCGAACGAATTCTGTGGAAAATCCTCACATTTTACAATCCTGAGGGACCTCTTTTAAAATGTTGTAAAAGCTTTAAAACATAGTAAATCTAAAATCTGTTCATACTACAGAGTGAATTAACTTTGAAATGGTTTCCGTGTTTTCTCAGAACGATTTGCCGGAGAATTTCTTTTTGCAGGATTTTCATCGATTGACAACAAACTAAATCATGTCTCTTTTTTATCCGGAGGGTTGTATAAAAATCTAATTATTCACAGCCATCACCATAAAAGAATAAAAAAGCATATCCCCATGAGGCCAATTTTCAGTTTTTTTAGGGTCTTTCAAAAACCATTTTTTACCGGATTCACAAGGTTCTTTATGTTGCGAATACTTAGGGTTGGAGGAAGATAAAATTTTCAATCCGACGCGTTTATTTTGGGTTGTCGGCCTTTGAAAACGCAAGAAAAGCGTTTAATCTCTTTTTACGAGTCAGGCGGAATGAGTAATTGGGAGAACCCTAAGTTGTTCCTCGACAATTGCTAAGTAGTGATTTGGGCTATTCTGTCTCGAAATTCAGACTCCCCTCCTCCATTCCGCTGAGCTTACAATTGATCTTTTGTCTCCGAACAAAATGAGCCGAGACAGAAGGCATTTCTCCGCGAATTAGTTCCCCAAGAACGCTTTTTAAAAAAACACAAAATATTTTTCCCCAAGTCAAAACTTAAAAGGTCATTTTTAGGATCAATCGGAAAAATAAAACAAACAATGAGAAAAGATTTACGATAAGATAGAGACAACAAATATTTCATATAAAAAGATGCGGTTGAATCGATCCTAAGTGGATTGAGCCCATCAGTCATTGAGAGTCAGTGAAAGATTGATTGCTGGGGCCGGACACCCTTTTCTCAGCTTTAATTTTTTTCCCCGATCTTCTCACTTTTACAACTTAAAACCACTTAAATAAAAATGTTCTTCCGTCTGATTTATCGTAATTCCAGTATGCGTCTAGCCATCTCGCTCGCCATACATCACCGCTGCCCGGGGAAATATCTCGCTCGGGCCGCAATTCAAAATAATCGACTGCATCGTACCGCGTATACGTGCAGACATTTGTTTTAACCCTTTTCCCTATTTTTTTCTTCCCTTCTCTCTCACTTCTGTTACGTATGCAACCTAATTCTTAAGGTTGCGTGCCCGAGTGTATAAGTTAACACGAAAATAAAAAAATCCGTGCACAAATAGTAGAAATGTTTTTTCAAGGCTCAAGGAATTTCGATCGTTTAAACATTTTTAGTCTTTTAAGTAGCATATTTCAACTAAATTTTCTACGACATAATCCCATTTTAAGCTTTTAAACAACCAATTCCTTTCTTCACATCCTTTAAAAAAGTTATTGCTTTAACCTCCAGGTCGGGTTATTGGAAAGGGTCTTCCTACCCGTGGGGTTAAATCGATTATGGATCGATACCGATCTCAACTTTGTCAGTGGTTCCGGCCGGTCGTACCATTTTTTTTCGAGAGCGATTTTTGAATTTCGAAAAATGAGATATGAGGCGCTCCGGGTACGAAGGGAACTCGACAAAACGTAGTTTCGAGATATTCGCATTTTAAAGTTTCGGTTTTTACGTATTTAAAGGGAAAAAGGCGAACTCAACATAAAAATTATATGGTGTATTCACCAAGAGCTCTAGAATCTGAAAATGAAAAAAAAAAACTGGAGGACCCTTCCCCAAAAACTCGACGTCGAGGGTATCACAATAACTTCTTTAAGGAAGTTAAAAAAATTTGTCCGATGTCGAGTTCGCCCTTCGTACCCGGAGCGCCTCAATTTTAAAAATACTCCTTATATTTTTTTAACGAATTTTTGGTGTAAAAAAAAAATTTAGAAGGGATAAATTTATACTCCCATCCCTTTGCGAGAGGACATCCCTTGGGCAGAAATCCCATTATTTTTACCTAGATACTTAGATAAAGTTTGAAAAATAAAATAAAATAACCCCTCCTATACTTCCCTCTCATTAAACTTCTCCTCATTTATACTTCCCCCTTAAACTTCTCCTCATTTATACTTCCCCCTCCTTAAACTTCCCCTTCGTTATACATCCCCCTCCTATATTGTTCCTTCCTTTAAGGAAGTCTTCGTTAGAAGCTCTTCAAATTAGTACTTTTTACGAGTTTAACTCTCCTTTTGCGCACTATCTGTTATTTTTATGATGCTTTACAGCAATACTTAAAAGGAAACAACATAATGAATTTTTCTTCACTAATTTTGAATTTATAACAAAAGATACTCTATTCACCTTTTGTTTACAGCTTAAGACAAAATGAAATCTGTGAAAATAAAGCATATAATTAAGCTCAAAGCTTACTTTATTCGACGCATTGTCATAAAAAAAAAAGGGGCGGAGAGGATTTTCCGGTATAATAACGGCTTTGCAAATGAGCCGGAGCAACCTATACAAGTGTAATTGAGGGACAAAGTAAGCTACGGGAGAGACCTTTGGCCTAATTACCATCTCTCTGTAGGTATCGCCAGGGGAAGGTGGAGAAATAAAAAAAAAAAAAAGTATTCATGTTGGACCTAATTAAGAGTGCCTGCCCACAAAGAGTCTCTCATTACAAGGGACTACCGGGGCTAAATGGCCCAGACTCCCTTTGTACCCTTCAAAAAATTTGTTCTGCACCTTAAAAACACAAACTTTATGACCCAAAATTTTGATCGCACCAATAGATCACTCTTTTTTTAAATTCTATACGGAAAGAATCGATTCTTCACGCACTACGTAAAAGATTCGCTTTGTTTGGAACCGGTTTTTTTTACGGTCGTTTCACATGCATGAAGTTTAAAAAACGTAAAAACGTACCCTCTTTCAATGTTTGGTCGGTTTCTGAAACAAAACAAACAAAAGTATTAATAAAAAATCTCATTATTACATTTCATATCAATGACGCGTCATGACGTAAACTATAAATGGTTAACTGAAATCAAAAAAAGGCCAAAACGGTTGTACACGTCAATTTAATAACGAAGAAGAGCCTTCATAAAAAAAAGTCATATAAATCGGCTTTGCGCGTAATCCTTAGGACCAAGTCCGTTCTATTGGATTACCTTAGTTCATTGACCTCAATATTTTTTAATAAAACACCTTGTGATAAACGACCTTTTTCATGTAGAAAATTTTTGCCGTTTCTAAAGGAAAATTGGCAATTTGTTTTGTACAGGCTTAATAGGCTGAGAGGGATTTGATTTTTAAGAAATTTCGTTTCTCCACATTTTGGCAAAAAAATGAGGGTTTCTGAACACAAAAGACAAGTAGGAAAAGGTCTATTAAGAACTTTTTAAAAAGATTTATTAACTAAAAAATATAGAGTTGTCTTTTCCATCCGTTATCGTTGCTATACGTGACATCGAAACTTGCGAAAAGTCTAGTCCGGAGATTGTTCGTGTTCGGATTAAAGTTGAGGCCGTTACGGGGGAGTAAAGTTGATCAGATAATTGTTGCACCCCTTCGCCACCGCCCTTTTCTACATAATGCAACAAGTTTAAAACGTGGTACGAAACCGAGCACCCTGATTAATTAATCCTCACCTCAAAGTCAGCCCCCATCAAGCTAGAACCCGAGAAATTTTCTTATATACGCGAAAAACAATCGTTTAGACGAAAATCTATAAAGCCAGCCGTGCCCCTGACATGCTATCTTGCATGCTTCTCTTATTTATAATCACAGGATCCACGCATATCAAAAAGATGATTCAATGCACCTGGTTTTTTGTATAAAAAAAGTCAGTTTTGATCAGAAATTTGTTTGAACTCGTAAGTTTAATTACAGCTGGAAAAATAAAGTTCATGCCCTTTAATCATTATGTTATTAACGTCATAATGATGATTGCACGAAAAAGATTTATTAATTGCAGAGGTCAAATGATCTTTTCATACCGTGGAATCATATCATGGAAAAAGGAAGAGGAAGATCCCGGTGTCTTCTTTCTTCTATTTTTTCCCACGACGCTTCAGTGATCTCCCGTTAATTTGAAAAAAAATTCTTGAAATTTTTATCTCTGGAATTTTGGGGATAAAGGACCGATTTTTACTGGACTATTTAAATGATATAAGAAACTAATCTCTCTACAAAAAATTTTGATTCGTCAACTACCATGGATAATGAAGAGTATAATACTTTTTTTGTCAACTTTCTAATATGACTTTCTATACGAAAATGACAGTTTGTTCCCCTCGGTTGCCCTTGCGGATTTTCCCTCGAAGATAACGTTTGATTCTCAAATGAACGGCTGAAGTTGGAAACCCCCATTTTAACAAGTTTAATGAAAGTGAATTTTCTAGATTTCCGAAACGCCCTTCTTATCTGTCCGAAGCTTGAAATAGAAATCGTCGACGAAATTAAAGCAGGCATCTTTGAAAGCCATTGAAAATCGTGACATAACTTGACATGGAGTAAACACTCATAAAACAACAATCTAAAGCAAACTGTATTGAGCAAAATTACTGTAAGCTCCTACATCCATTATCCATCTCTCCCCTTATGCATATTCCACTCCCATTACCATATTTACACAGAGATGTGAACTACTGTTACGCCCAAATTCTTTGTTCAAAATCTCGAATACAAAAGAGCATTGTCAAAAACGCCACCCCTAAACGAAAAAAGCCTTTTCCTACGCGTTCCGGACACGCGATTCTGCCTCATTTAAATTCTTGAATATTATAAAAATGAAACCCTCGAAAGTACGCTTTCTTCGTAACTAAATACGTGGGTCAAGTTAAAACGGATGATTTTCAAATCGATAACCTGATAGGGGGCCGGGTAAGAAAGTGTCGGGTGTGCGAGGATATCCCGAAACGACCCCCTGGGGGAAGAAGGAAAACCGCAGCCCGCAGGGCGGGGCAGTCGTCCTCACATCCGGCCGTATCGAGTTTTCGAACTCTTCGAGGAAGTTCGTCCTACATTTTCACCTTTTAAAAACACACGGAAAGCGAATTTAATTTGAAATTCCGGGAGAGAATGCAGCTACTGTCTCGAGCACATGAGTAATTAAGGAGATGTCAGATACACTGGGCGTTAGAGGACGTCGATAACCACTTCCTCTAATAAATCTCAATATGTGGTTACCTTCCATGTTCAATTAAAACTCTTTTCAAACATTTCCACGTAATTTACAATTTTCTAGCATCTCCACCTAAAAATGGGGCTCTATTTCGCACAAACTTTTAAATATCCTTAAAGCATCGTTATAAAAAGTTTGAACTCTCTGTTTTCAAACTCGCAATTAGAAAAACGATGTTAATTGCACTGGGAAGATTAAAACGCGAAAGTTCATTACGTAAACATAGGTTACAAAAAAAGGTCGTTACCTTTTCTAAAAAGGGTCACACGAGAGAATCGCAGATGAAAAACGCACTTTGTCAAGTTTCTAACCTCATTGTTTATAAGGAACTCCCACCTTTCTTTTTTATATATTACGGAACACTCTTGTTTAGCCTACACGTTACAACACAAATTTCCGCTTAAGGATTTTTTATACACAAAAAAAAACTGATAAAAAATTTAACGCAATTCATTTTGAGTTTCCATCACATGTAACTCAATTATTTATTTTAAAAAAAGCCAATTGAGATGTCAAATAAATGAAATTTCCAATTTTTTGTTTATTGTTAGAAACTTGAGATTAGAAAAAATATCGAGACTGAAAGTGAAGTTTAAAACGTTGACGGACGGGACTTGTGGAGGCTTATGCAAAACTGGTTTGACAAGTTAACCGACGATGAAGTTTTTTTTGTTTTATTTTATTTTCTTTCTCTACGAGAAGGAGAGAGAAAAAAAATACCAACGTGTTATTAAGACTTCTGTTTCTCCGAGTTGATTAGGAAGTTAATAACATGGGTTTCATTTTCTTCAAAATGCGATCATAATCGCGATTATGACCGGATTCAATGAACTTTCAAAATTCCGTTAGAAGTTTAAACCAAAAATCGCGGTTTGTACGTGCTAAATTATTTTAAAATGGCCGTCCATAAGAATGACTAATTTTTAAAATCTGTTTCAACAATTGAGGCTCCGGGTACGAAGGGCGAACTCGACATCGGACAAATTTTTTAACTTCCTTAAAGAAGTTATTGTGATACCCTCGACGTCGGGTTTTTGGGGAAGGGTCCTCCAGTTTTTTTCATTTTCAGATTCTAGACCTCTTGGTGAATACACCCATATAATTTTTATGTTGAGTTCGCCATTTTTTCCCCTTTAAATACGTAAAAACCGAAACTTTAAAATGCGAATATCTCGAAACTACGTTTTGTCGAGTTCGCCCTTCGTACCCGGAGCGCCTCAATTTAACTTTTTTTTTATACTCAGAAATATCTGTAAAAACAAATTAAGTATTTTTAAAAGCCAGATTAACTCTTTAATTAATTTTTTTTCCCTCTTTTTACATGAAAATAAAGTATTTATAATGATAATCAAAGCGATCTATTTTAATTGGGATGTTATTGAAAAATAGGCTACGGTTGAAAAATTGCCATTTAATTATATCGAAGCGAAAATTGAATATAAAGCGATAAAATATTCGACAGTTTGAAACGGGTTGTTTTTTTCAACAGGGGAGAAAAAATAATTAAATACTAATCCTTTATTCGATGATAAAAATGATTCGATAATCGTTAACGTGAAAGACAAGGGGAAATTTATATCGGAAGTGGGATTCCGTTTTGATTGATTTATTTGTTTGAGAATTTTTAAATTTTCTTTTAAATCAGACGTTTTTAGACAAGTGACCCTTTTCAGAATTAATTTTTTAAGTATATAATCATTAATTTTATGATTTATTCAAAAGCTGAAGATAAAGGAAAAAAACGGATATTCCACGACCGGTTTCGGCGAAAAGCATCATCAGGTGGACTATTTCCTTATTTTTTCAATCTTCCTACTATTTTACTAGACCCTGTATACTGCAGGAAGGTTGGCAGAACTTTGTCTTAAGTTGCAAGACAACCTTTTTGTTGCATTTAAATTTTTTAGGCATTGTCTGTCCTCTCTCTTTCGTTAGGTTTTGAATAAAATAAACTATATTTGAGAAAAGTAAAAAGAAAGTAGAGAAAAAAATTTCGGACTTTTAAGTACCGTTTTGATTGCGTACTATCCGTCAAAATTAGAAACGTCGTTATCTCCACGCTACAAGGTCTAAAAATAGGAGAAAAAAACAAAATTCATTCACCGGAATCCCGTAATCTTTTATAGAGAAAACGAAAAATAAAATATGTTCCTTTTGATCAGGGAAGCGAAATAAAAGTTGAAAAGGTCTTCAATTGTCTCAAGATTAGAGAAAAGGTATGCGGTGAGTTTGATGTATTTGAAAAGAGCTACTAGTAAAAAACTTAAAAGTAGCATTAAAAAATAAGATAAAAAGATTTATTTTTTAAAAAAAAAGTTCTACAATGGCGAATATATTAAAAGCGTCATGGTAATCGTTCTTAATCGTTCTGGGATGTCCTCCCCAGCTTCCGCCCCTCACTTTTTACCCGTCTAATCCTAATTTATCGTCTTTCAAAAGTAATGATTCTTTTTTGTTTAACGCTAAGGCTGAAATCCTTCCGTTAAAAAAAGGTCTTACAAATATGCTTGTAGTTAAAATTTTAAGCTTCGAACAGCGTTAAGTTAAGATAAAAGTTGTTTACGGGAGTAGTTAAAATCGAAATACTCGTTTAACAGCTCACCCAGCATTTGAGTAATAATGCCAAAAGGAGGGAGTCGAGAGTGGGGAGTCTAAAGTGGTTTAAAATCGAGTGGGAATTATGTCGGAAAAGCACCCTTCCGCCTTTCATTTCAACAGCCCTTTCCTAATCCTGAATAATGGAGTCGTACAAAACACACTCGCAATAAAAAAAATAAAAATTCCTTTTTTCTCTTTTATAAAACGCCTAAAACTGTCACGTTTGGATTTTTCCATGAAAACTTTGTGTTAAAATCGAAGGAGATTTGAATTATGCAAACGAGCCTTCCCTACTTCTATGGAAGGGGGGCATTGATTCACCGAACTAACAAGGAAACTCTAGATCTCAATTGGATCACGACCAAAACAAATAGCCCCCTTTTTTTATCTTCTTTCAATCCGCAAAATTGAACAAGAAAAATTTGTATATTTAATTTAATTTTGAACTTGGTATTATGCAAAAGGTCTTTTTTCCCCTTTAAAAGTTAGAGCAGAAAAAAAACTCTTTCCGTCAACTTCGGGTCTCCAAAGATTATTAAAACCAGACATTTCACTCCTCGTTTATAAAATATACGAAGCGGGTTTAGTGACATAATTAAAAAGCTTTTTTTTTTCCTTTTTTTTACGACGAAAGGAAAACTAAATTTTTTTTTCATTTTAGGTACACCTGATAAACAACAAATAAAATCAATACAAATATAAATAATATAGGCGCAAAACAGAAATGAAAAAATGAAAAATAAAACTTTTGCGGTAGTTAAAAGTTTTAATATGTTTTTTCCAGGATAGGAAAAAGCAGATTTTGTGGGGTTTCAAATTGTTTACATTTTAAATTTCCTCTGTCTAATAGAAACTTTATTTTATTAAATCAAAAAGGTTTTTGTGTGTATTAACCCAAAAGTGTTGAGAAAAGAATCCAAAAGGGACGCAAATAAACTTGGAGTTTCAATGGAAATCTCAGAAAAAAAGCAAGATGTTTACTTTACTTGCAAAACCGTTTTTGAAGAAAGGGTGTGTAAAGCAAGTGGCGCGGGTAGTAAAAAAAAAAAAAGGAATCAACTTAATCGACTGGCAAGTAATTAATCTGTGTCTAAGCCTGCTAACCAGCTGTTAAGTTATCCTTTGGTCAGTTTTTAATTCTGTTGGTTAAACTATGGTTAATAATTTTAATGGTTGGTTAATCCTCACTTTTTCTTATCTAAGCAAACTAAACGAAAGAATTTATGAAACCTATGGTTCAACTTAATCGACTGGCAAGTAATCAATCTGTGGCTAAGCCTGTTAATCAGTTGTTAAGTTAAACTTTGGCCAGTTTTTAATCCTGTTTTTTAAACTATGGTTAATAATTTAAATGGTTGGTTAATGATATCCGCACTTGATTTCTTTTCTGAGCAAACTAAACAAATGAATTTAACCAGCCTATGGTTCTGCTTAATCGACTGGCAAGTAATTAATCTGTGGCTAAGCCTGATAACCAGTTGTTAAGTTAAACTTTGGCAAGTTTTTAATCCTTTCGTTCAAATTAATCTGGCTAAGCCTGTTAACCAGTTGTTAAGTTAACTTTTGGCCAGTTTTGAATCCTGTTGGTTAAACTATGGTTACTAATGTTAATGGTAATTAATGATAACCGCACTTGTTTTATTTTCTAAGCAAACTAAAAGAAAGAATTTAAGCAACCTATGGTTCTGCTGAATCGACAGGCGATAATTAATCTGTGGCTAAGCCTGTTAACCAGCTGTTAAGTAAACTTTGGCAAGTTTTTGATCCTGTTGGTTAAACTATGATTAATAATTTAATGGTTGGTTAATCCGTACTTGTTTTCTTATCTAAGCAAACAAAACGAAAGAATTTAACCAACCTATGGTTCTACTTAATCGACTGGCAAGTAATTAATCGGTGGCTAAGCCTGTTAACCAGCTGTTAAGTTATCCTTTGGCCAGTTTTTAATCATGTTGGTTAAACTATGTTAAAAATTGTAATTTTGGTTATTAATTATTATTATCCGCACTTGTTTCTTATCTATGCAAACTACACGAAAGAATTTAAACAACCTATGGTTCTACTTAATCGACAGGCAACTAATTAATTTGTGGCTGCTAACCAGCTGTTAAGTTAAACTTTGGCCAGTTTTTAATCCTGTTGTTTAAACTATGGTTAATAATATTAATAGCTGGTAAGTATTATCCGCACTTGTTTTCTTAAGCAAACTAAACGAAAGAATTTACTCGTATGCAACCTACGGTTCTACTTAATCGACTGGCAAGTAATTAATCTGTGGCTAAGCCTGTTAACCAGTTGTTAAGTTAAACTTTGGCCAGTTTTTCCTGTTGTTTAAGAAAGAATTTAAGCAACCTATGGTTCTGCTTAATCGACAGGCGAGTAATTAATCATTAAACTAGGGTTAATAATTTTAACGTTTAACTATGGATAATGTTTTATTAATATTATCCGCGATTGTTTCTTTACAAAGCAAACTAGAAGAAGTTAACCATCCTACGGTTCTACTTAATCTACAGCATAACGGAGACTGGCAATAATTCTGTGGCTAAACCAGTTGTTAAGTGTAACCAAGTTTATCAGCAGATTGGTTAATGAACAATATTCCAGTGAAAAATGGGAAACAAAACTGGGTGAAGTTTGGGGCTCAACGATTATAAAACCAGCAACTAATTTCACTCCCCGTTTCATATGTACTAAGTGACGTCGCGCCATAATTAAAACGCTCCCTTCCCTTCCTTATCCTCGCCTTCCTCCTTTAAGCCCTTAAGGTTAAACCGTTTTCACAAAGCTTTTGGAATTTACCTCAAAGCGAGACCTAATTTTCAACAATCGAATAATTGGGGCCGCAGGCGGAGAAGGTAATTGCTGTTAAAACCCAACCCCCTTCGAGTTAACTACCTTCTGTTACGGGTGATTAAGTATTTCCATAGGTCCCCTCCCAAAAAAAAAATCTAGAATTTTTCTTAATCGTCATCCAATCTTCTTTTTCTTTGATCCCTTTGTGCTTTAAAGCCATGGAAAACTGAATTTTACACCGAAAAGAGCTTATCTAAATGTTGTAGCCCGGGTTTCGACTGGAAATTTCGTGCTTTTACGCATCCGTTTTTGTTAAATTATGCTCTCTGTGTGAGGAGAGTCGAGGCGGAAAGAGGGACTCTACCGTTCTATGCGCAGGAAACGCAGTCAGTCTCTGATGTGTATTAGGAGGACAATAAACGGAACGCGTGACCAATTTCGGCCTGACCGATATTTCCTCTGTCGTTTCTACACCTATTTTTGACACTCTTCCTCCCCGTTAATTCATGATGCCCCAAAAATGATTTTTAAGTAAAAAAAATAATGAAATCACGTTTCTAATTTTAAACCTGTGTTTAAATTTTCCCTCCCTTTCAATGACGTAATAACAATGCCATCTGGATCATATTCATGAAAAACAAGTTTACAATCATTGTGACAGATCTGACAACCCTTTTTCCACTCCATATGACAACGTCAATTTTATTTTAAATATTCATTTTTTACGTATTTATCTTCTTTTTTAAAATGGAAGAAATAAAAGAAGCACGGAAGAAAATAAAAGAAGCACGGAAGAAAATATGGCGTACGATTTGGATAATTATCCGCGTTACTAGAGAGTAAGTTTTTAAAAAAGTAGTTCATTGTTAAAATAAATAAAAAACCTTTTTTGAAAACCTCAGATCAACAAATAATTTTTAAACCGCAGGTACCACGAGAAACTTGGAAATCGATAAAATTCACCGACCTTCCGTATACGAAGTAGTAGAAAGATATCAAGAAAAAGAACGAAGATTAGAAGAACTAAAAAAAGGCTTTAAGGGTTAATTTATAAATAATAGTTTCGTCCATTTACGAATTCATTCCAAGACTTGAATAATTAATAAACGGTTTATTTTTACTACTGGCTACGCTTTAAGATTATTAACGATATTTATGAATAATTCATGAAGAATTAGTTATTCTATTTGTTCATTAGATAAACCGTTACATAAAAAAACGTTTTAAATATTAGACTTGTTTATTACTCAAAAATCAATCGTGATTCTCCAGAAAAGCCACACAAATTATAAAAAATGCTGGCCTGGAGCCTCCCTCCGACGGAACTTCCTCAAAGAAGCTTTTCGTTTTAAAAAAAATTTACGTGCATAAAGAAAAATTCTCATCGCTACTATCCAGTTTTTAACTTCCTTAAAGAAGTTGTTGTGATACCCTCCACGTCGGGTTTTTGGGGAAGGGTCTTACAGACCCCGGAGGGTCAAAAAGAATATTGATCTTTACCGATCTCAACTTTGACTGTGGTTCTGGCCGGCCGGCCGTCCGTAGCATTTTTGCCCCTTTACGGCCACAGTTTTCATCCGATTTTCACCAAATTTTCACACAAATTTCTTTAGCCGGTGAAGAAGAGGGAAACGAGGGCGATTTTTGAATTCCGAATGGCGGAGATATGTCTGTTTGAAATTTTAAAAACGCTGCGGCCGAACCGTAAATCCGATTTTCACCAAATTTTCACCGATTACTCCTTATATTTTTTAAGAATTTTTGGTATAAAAATAACTGCCACTTTGTTGTACTTTCGTTCCCTTATACTTCCCCCTCCGTTATACTTCCCCCTCTGTTATACTTCCTCTCCCATATACTTGCCCCTCATATTTACGTCCCCTCCGTTATACGTCCCCCTCCTATATTTTTACTTCTCTTTAAGGAAGTTTTCGTAGGAAGCTCTACAAACAAGTACTTTTTTTCATCTCTACTATCGGAAACTAAAAAATAAAAATTTTGAAAAGGCGATTTCTCGCTTTTTTGACCGCAAAACGCCCTAATTTGGACAGAAAAAATGATGATGCCAGCAGAATAGAGTTTGTAGAAATGAAATCTACCTAAAAGCTAACAAATCCCTACTTTTTTTTAAAAAGAAACTTAATGCACTAAAATCCTGAATTTTATTCAAGTGATGACTTAGCTTTTAAAGGTTTTAAACCCATTCGGAGGTGTTGATTTAAGTCGAAAAGCCCGTCGAAAATGATTCATTAGCGTTAAGGCCTTCGTTAGCCACTAATTAACGTGTGGAAAAAAAAAGTCAATTCGAAGGACAAAAACTACAGTTCAGAAATTGGAAAAACAGTTTTTAGAGCACCAAATTTATTAAAAAGAAAAGAATATACGTTATCTAAAAAGGAAAGGAAATATTTATCTAAAAAAGAAACCCAGGACCCTTTTTTTATTATTTAGGAGGTCCCTTCGTTCAATTTGTCGTAAGATTTGGCCAATCGCCCGTGTCGCGAAAGGCCAACACGTGTGATTCACGTGTATGACCTAGTAAAGGTCAAAATCAATCTTTTCCGCAGTACGGAATATAAAAAATATTTTAAACTATTTTCCGGACGAAAAAGGGATTTTTCCAGATTGACCACTTGATCCGAAATAAAAAGGGGTTTCCTATGATTTAAACACCCTTCGTCTGGTAACAAACAGCACTTCCTATTGCCTCCATTACCGTACATATCCCCTTTCCTCCCCCTATACGCTTTATAACGAAACCCTCTTCACTCAACCTGTATACAATTACATAACCCCTTCCATGAGTTTCCATCAAGGATTTTTCCCCCATAACATATCAAAAGAATTCTGGTATACGTACATTTTTTATTCTATTAAGTTATTTATCACACAATTTTTTTCTCGTTGTTTATAGAGGTTTTCGAAGTTCCCATGGAGGCTAAAAAAAAAAAGTGAAAGCCTTAATGACAAAGAAAGGCGCCTTTGTGATGAGGTACCTTCTCGTACCTGCATCCCTTTTTTTCCGTCTTCTTGACCAGTCCTGAGACACTCCCACGCCCACGACTCCTTCGGGAATTTTCTTCAAAAACCTCACGTATGGCCCGCTTCATTTTTTAAAACCTTTGATAGGACCGAAAAATCGTGAGTCCCTTGTCTAAATAAGCCCTTCAAGGCGCACGTTTTTTTAAAAAGTCCTTCTTTTCCCATCAGGAAAGGACGGTCAGCTATGCAGACATGACACCTTGGTGACATCACCATAAAAATTATCTCAAGTTCCCAGGGATTCCTAAAAAATTTTGATGAATCTGACACCATTTTTGATTCGAGAGTCTTGCCCTAGATGTGGTCACCAATGAGTATTAAATTAATAACCTGGATAATGCTTTAAACATTCATTTATGGCCCTCCGGATACATTTAATTCCGTCCCTGCAGCGTTTGATAAATCGAGTTTTAACCGTGAAAGGGAGGAGCCCCAATTGAGAACGGCCGACTAACCACATTTTGCGGTTTATTTTCAAAACCTTATTAATTTAAACTAGGATCTATCTTTTATAAACAAAATTCTTTGAAAAGACGTCGGAAAATTTCTTTTTTCACAAGAGAAAAATTAGTCGGAGGCTAAAAACAGCTGGGGTGGAAACGCTATGAAAGCGCGCTCCGAATAATAATGGACGAAAAATTATTCCCCGCGTGAAGAAGGTGGTTCGGGGTGGACCCCTATTAGCCGGATAAATGGAACGAATCAGGCATGTGAGGTGACATCGTAAATCGCACGAAATCGAGTCAACAAAACTCAAAAGAACCTTTTTTTTCCCTCACCTTTTTCCGTTTAAAATTTTTATAAAAACACATTTTTAAGGGGATATGAGGGTTTTAAGTTGGTTGCTTTGTACATATTTCGTTGTGAGCAACGGTTTTCGGTTTTTCCCTTCTATCTTGGAAACCGTCGCTCAAAACGAAAAAATGTCCTAAGTAAAAGTTGTAGCTACGGAAATTTACAACATAAAATATCTTATTGGTTTTTTCCGTCAGAGCAATATTTTAGGAGATATAAGGTTTTAGGTTTTCAGACAGGCTCTGTAGGATTATTAGTTTTAACCTCATAACTCCTTAAATATTGCTCTTACGCAAATAATAAATAAAAATTTTGTAGGAAATCTTTGTACCTACAACTTTTACTTAGGACATTTTTTCGTTTGAGCGATGGTTTCCGAGATAGAAGGGAAAAACCGAAAACCGTTGCTCACAACGAAAAATTTGCAAAGCAACTCACTTAAGAACCCTCATATCTCCTTAAGTATTGCTCTGACAAAAAAACCAATGAGGTCTTTTTTGTAGCAAATTTCCGTAACTACGACTTTTACTTAGGACGTTTTTTCGTTTTGAGCGACGGTTTCCGAGATAGAAGGGAAAAACCGAAAACCGTTGTTAACAACGAAAAATTTGCAAAGCAACCAACTTAAATACTTCCATATCTCCTAAAGTATTGCTCTGACGGAAAAAACTAATAATATTTTATGTAGTAAATTTCAGTACCTACAACTTTTACTTAAGACATTTTTTCGTTTTGAGCGACGGTTTCCGAGATAGAAGGGAAAAACCGAAAACCGATGTTAACAACGAAAAATTTGCAAAGCAACTCACTTAAAAACCATCATACCTCCTTGCAATGCTACTTTATTTATAATTTCTGTACAAATTGAGCGTTTTGTTTGACGGGTGATCGATCAGAAGTGCTTTTGGAAAGACTAAATGTGTTTTAGTATTCAATCCTTGTTAGATTATACAAAAAATTAAAATTTAATTTAATTTAATCCCTTTTTCCTCAAAATGCCTCATTTCTCAGAAAAACGAAATGTGGGTAAATAAGCCTCTTTTTCGTCGAAATGTGGATAAACAAGGGTCAACATTGCACGAAATTTTGTTGAAAAACGAAAATATAACTCGGCTGAGGAGAAAAAAATTGTTTAAAAAAGAAACTGGTTCATCGTTTCATATCATAAACAATCTTGGATTAGGACGAACGAAAATAGCCAAGGAATTCGAAGCAGATGGAGTAAACTATTCTTCAAGTGCCTTTTTTTAAAGACCACCCAATCGGCTAACAGAATAATTGATGAAACGAGAGCTTTGTTTACGATTTCTCCAAATATTTTAAAGATATCTATAAAACTGTGATTGTAATAAAATTGCCTTTGATTCCACTTGGAGGGCCGCCCAAGTTGTAATGAGAAAATTTTCATGTGGAGAAACATGAGAAAGATATAAAAAAAGTAGATAATGTACGTTCCGAGACGGCGCTAGTCACGATAGCCCTTCACTCTCAGTAATGACGCCCGGCGGACCTTTAAAAACCCACCCCACGTTTAAAAATATAAATTCTACCCTTTATCTCCCCCGCGCCGTATATTTCGTAATATAAGCTGAAATAGTGCGCTCAATATTGACCCATAATTTTCAAACTTAAATAGGATTTTCCGCCTCGACTTACGGTAGAAAATCGTGACCATTTTACCAAGCTACCTTAAGATTTTTTTTCCCCCTTCAAACAGTTTTTAATTAAAATATGTCGAGGTTTTTAAACAGCAATTTTGAAGTTCGTAAAACCGTCTTTTGCATGTTTTAAAGGCGTGAATGCGCCCGCGTCTCCCATTGTTGTTCCTAAGCCTTTCCGAAACTTAAAAGAGACAATAAGGAGCATTAAATTATAAAGGAAAATGATTTATTCATGCAGATCTTATGAATTAATTTAAGGAAAAAAACATTTACTAGAGAAACAGAGCCAATATTTTGTTCTAATGCATTATTTTCATTTTTTTAAAAATCCTTTCCTAACAACAAGGAATGGTATTATCGTCAGCCAATGAGGAGCCCTCAGTTCAAGGACTCCTTAAGGTACCTAAGTAGCTACCTTAATAAGAAAAAAAATCCTTTTATTTGAAGGATCGCTTCAAGAGTCTTAAATACAAATAACAATTATAAGGAAGAATTTTCAAGGAAGCCTCGAGAAAAGGGTTCCTTAACGTACGTTTATAAATGCGGGCCTAATGTTTTTGTGAGAAAAAAAAATTTAGCTGAAGAAAAAAGTTAAAAATAATAATGAATTGAAAGATAATTTACTACGATGACTGGCCGTGGGTGTCCCATCTTGCATCCTTGACCCCCTTTTTTTTCTCGACACACAACCGGTACAATTTCTATAATTATTCACCTTCGCCTAAAAATAAATATTACGCTTCTAAACGGCTTTTTGTGTAATAGACTACAAACGTGCTAAACTTTTTTGCTCTATTTAAAGTTCGAACGTGTCTATGATCAAAACAAACGTTTTTAAATGTCAGCATTCGTTTCGCCAAATGTTGAGTATGAGTGACCCTGAACAGTGTGGCCCATTGTGGCGTGAACTGGGCAAAAACGGATTTTTTAAGGGGATTTCCTTTTTTTCTCCCTATAATTCAAGGATTAAGGTTTTTTTTATGGATCAAAAAAACACAAATTAAGAGTCGGTAATCCTCACAAATTAATTTATGAAAGGATTAAAAAATAACGATGTTATTATCGCAGGGAGAATTATAAAGATGATCGATACTGTCTAGGTGATACATTAATTTACCAGGTCGAGCGGTATCGTTCATCATTTGGAATAGCTATTGGAATTCGAATATCATCGTCGTTTATTACTTGAGATTTATAGTTTTCATCGGTTCATAAAGCAAATTATGATTTTATGAGAGATCTTTAGCTTGGGAGAGAGATATCTTCGGGAGAGAAATTAATATGGAATTTTTCCTCTTGTGAATGGGGAGCGGCGTTTTGGTAAAAGAAAATCTATAGCGGATGGCACGGGTCCAAGTCGTTTTGTTGCTAACTATGCCAAACTTGTGTCCGGTAAATGGGTGAAAGAAAATAAAAAAGCGGGAAGTGTGTGTTGAAAGACGCTTCTTTTTTTCCTCTCTCTCTGGTGAAGAGAACCTGCGAGCCGGTCTTCCAGAGTTCACTAACCGAGAAACCTCACCGGGTTCCCCTCCCATCGCGGGCTTCACGATATTATTACCGGAGCGCCTTTTTTTCCTTCTTCTAATTTCATTTCCGAACTAGAGATAAAAAGGCCCAGATGGGAAGGGAAACGAAATTGGCTCATTTTTCCTTCACACTTAGAAATCTCGTTTTAAAAACCTCCGAACCGTTAGTGCGATGAAGCAATGAATGTGATCAAGCAAAACCCCAAAAATCCGATAATCCTTTTACTTTAAACTGAAGGCTGTAAGTGAAATCGGAAGCAACAGGAGTAAAAAGTGAGGATAAAGATTAAAGGATTAAGGGCGAGGTTATCGAGAAATGAGTGGGTTCATCGTTATGATCGGTACAAAGTGATTTAGCGATTGTTATGCAAATGCGATTTATCCTTGATCAATCTGTCCGTTTGATAAACTTGGAAATGAGATGCGACGACAAGATAAACTGCGTAATCGAATCAGAGACAAATCTGACGGGTTCTGTTTGGGTTCGGAGGCGGAGGCTTACGAGGACGGCGGGGTCTTCGGTTTTGCGGTACTTGTTAACGGGGGTGGGGGAGGTCCTCAAACCAAACGAACTTGTGGAGGACCGCAACTTCTCAGGGAGTTTCGATCCGTCGAGTGCTACCCTTGTCTTGTCACAGGCTAATCAAACCTTCCTCTCCCCCCATCGCTTAATCTCGTCCGGATTGTTTGAATAACTAAACGAACTCGTTATATTAATAGGCAAACTTGTTTCCTTTATAAACTTAAATTTTCAAAACTTATTATTTTTCCTTCATCAAAATTAAAGGTCAAAAAGTCGATTTTTCACCTGACTTTTGTCTATATTCTCCCCCTTACTTTCTTATTTACGAAGCGTACAAACGACTCCCAAGCGTGTGCTGTGGGGAGGGCGATGATGGCCTTTTTTTTCTCCAACCCCTACTAAGAAAGAAAACTTTCTGACCGTCGAATCACAATAAACAATCACGATTTTACGGCCAAATTACTGTTTTAATTTCCCTTTTAACATTCATGAGCCATACTCTTTGGGGACTTTTTTTAAAATTTACTCAATGGAAGGATAAAACGGGATTTTCTCTGAAGAACCTAAGGAGATTGAGGTCGCGGATTATTTTGACATTACGATCAAAATTCCGACAAAAAGTTACATTTTATAAAAATAATAACAAAAAAACTGTATATACTTTTAAAAACTTAAAAGTCCTTGAGTTTTAAAAAGTTCGAGTATTAAAATGCGGTTTGGTCAGGTGTACCCGGTTAATTTATTCCGAATGATTCAGCCCTTCCATATAAAAAATATTTAAAGCGTTACTCTTCCATGAGGACTCTGTTTCAGAGAACGAAATTTTCCCATTAAAAAAAATTACAATGAAAAAAATTTATTTTAAGCCGCTCAAAGGCTTTTGTTTCTAAAAATCTGAAAATTCATCGTTTTAAACGAGAAAATTCTATGCCCATATTAAGTCAAAATATAGTTTCGAAACGAGAATTCCGGAGCTTGGAATTTCTATGGAGACCATAAAGTTCGACGGACTTAAAAATTTTTCAAAGTTCAAAGATTTACGAAAAATTCTGGAGTTTGGTAAAAACACTGTTTGCGTTACTTTCTCATAATTAGATAACAATGGAGACGTGAAACCCGATGGGAACTTTATTCATTAAGACGGAAAGGGGGGGCTTCCAAATCGTTGAACGCCGTCCCTTTCAGTTTCGTCCAAACTACTTTTATTAACCCCCTCTTCTCTCTCTGCCCACCGGCTTTCGCCTTTCCAAGATCAGAAAAGGCCAAAGGATCTAATTCGAAATATTAAACGGAGCGGAATAATTGGAAGTTTTAAATTTTTATTTAAAACGGCGCGGAGGGCCCGATAATATTAAGTTGGGATTAAATAAAAAAAATTTACTAAGCCTTGAAAGCGAAATTGTGCAGCTCCTCCGCCTCTAATATAACCTTCTCCCACATTACATTCACTTTTGCTTTTAAAATACCGCTATACTATTTAATTTCATTCGCATTTCTTTCGCCTTCTAAACTACTCAAAAAAACTTAAGGATCACTCGCAATCCCCATTAAGTTCGCATTATTTTTTAACTACTGCCTCTCCCTTATTATTAAATAATTTTACTTTTAAAGCCGAATCGAAAAGATGAAGAAATATCCTTTAGAAGCGAAAAATTCTTTAACTTAAACCGTTTAATTAGCCCCAGTTAAATTTTAAATTTTAGTACCGGAATTTATGGGGATATGTAAAATGAATTAAAAAAATAGTTGGGGATGAGAGAGAAGGGAAAGAACACGGAAGATAACCAGAGTCTCGTCTGACCAAACAAAGCTACGGATTAACGATTCGACACGTCAGAAAACAATTAGAAAGAGCAGTTGAGATAAAAAAAAGAAGAGGGAAAGAAGGGTTTAAAAGTTGAACAGGGGGCGGAACAAACAAGGATTTTCCCGCTCCTTGAGCGAGAAAACAGTGGGAAAAATTCCGTGCGAATCGAACCGATCGTAAAAAAAATTTTCTACTTACAAAACTAAACGTTCGTTTACCTGAAAAATAAATGAACAAAAAAATTAGTCAAAAAATAAATTAGGGGTCATCAAAATAAAAAAAAAATTTTTCGAAAAATTTTCGGGTTTTCCTTTTTTTTCCTTCCTTATTCTTCCCCTCCTTTATACTTTCCCTCCCTTCGTTATACTTCCGTTCCCTTATACTTCCCCGGGGGGGGGGGGGGGTATGTCAACTTTATTTTTATAAACTTTTTTTTAAGTAGGTAACAAAATGTATCGGAGTTAGCAAATATACGTGTCATATCAGTAAACATGTCAAAAAGGTCTAAAAATAGGCTGACGGGGGTAGAATCACATCAAAGAAAGGGAAAATAAAAGGAAAGAAGTCCAAATCGATATGAAGAAAAACATTTTATTTTAAATCATTTTCACTAAAAAAGGGAGTCGGAATATTTAGTTTTTTTAATCTTTTTCGAGATAGATCTCTTCCGCCAGCTTACTGGCTTTTCTTCTTCCACCTGGAAAACGGCCAAAGGGTTTTCACAAAGCGAATTTATACCCATTTAGAAAAAGGGGGGAAAACCTTTATTTTATTTCATTAAGAAAAGCTACTTGAGTTTATTAAAGAGATTTTATTGAAAAAATATTGTTTGTCTTTTTCACAATTTTTACACCACAAAAATAGAATTTGACGAAATAGTTAATCTTGACCTTAATAAAATATAGAGAACTTCTATAAAAGGAAAGAAGAAAAACTTAAAAATTTAGTCGATATTGAAGATTTTAGAATGAAATTAACCTCGGTTTTAATTATAATGACGAC
The DNA here is from genome assembly GCA_014119065.1 of Orius insidiosus. Classification (NCBI taxonomy): domain Eukaryota; kingdom Metazoa; phylum Arthropoda; class Insecta; order Hemiptera; family Anthocoridae; genus Orius; species Orius insidiosus. Next base: position 42,404 of record JACGAQ010000648.1, on the reverse strand, counting down.
CTTTCGCCCCAGGAGTTATTAATTATCTTCCCCCAATTAGTAATAAGATACTGCGATCATCGATTACATTCGTAATTGGTTTTGTAAGTCTCATTGTTCAGAAAACGGGTGAACCTCGGGTACTATTACATGCGGCGAGAAAATCGATTCGAACCGCCGAAAAAGAAAACGGGTCCTTCGATCCAACGGTGCCTTTAGAATAGCGTTGAAAAAAAATACGAAGGATTTAATTCAAACTCACCGAGGGCTTTCACAAGTGATGTACGCAATTAGATGACACAATGGAATGTTGATTCTTCCCCCTCGTTGCTTTTGATAAAGCGGGGAAGACTCGTTTTACCCCTTTTCTCTACTCCTGAACCTCAGATTCATATACAAATTTTTTTTTCTAATTTTTTCTTTAAAATTACTTGTCTGGAACTGGCACAAAAATCTTCTCAAATTTTTTTCTATTTCTTCGGGAAAAATCTGCAGAAGTTGGTCAAAATATAGTGAAGTCTGAACCGAAACAATCAGCGCCAAATACAGTTAAGACCACCTGGTCGTTTGACCTTTCAATTTAGGGTCTCTAAAAGCTGAACCATAAATTTTTAAAACAAAAAAGAGGAAAAATACAGCGATTTTAAATTAATTTTAATTTTATTAAATGTTAATTTTTATAGGTCAGAGGTCACCAATGTTGATTTTTTTAAATATTAAACCGAGATTAGGTAGGGGGAAATAGGGCAGAAAAAAGTTTGGGGGGATTCGAACCTTTGACCTGAGTTAAAACGCTCCGAGGGAGCCCTGAGGTCGCAGGTTCGAATCCCGCTGTGGGCAACTTTTTTTTGCTCTATTTTCCCCTTCCTAATTTACTATTTTTAATATTAAAAATTAAGTTAATTAAAAAAGTCAACGATTTGTAGATAATTATATCATTTATAATATTAATGTCGAGAAAAAAATACTAATGTGTGAGAGAAAAAAAAAATCTGCCAACATATTTTCCTTGTCTAAAAATACGCTGGCGTAGAAGGAGCGGGGGCTACGCCCAGGGCCTATGAATGAAACCCACCTGTCTCGTATGTCCGGAGACAAATCGGTTCTCTTTTATTTTTAAAACTCTCGATTCCGAAAGATCGCTATTGATGAAAAAAAAATGGGGATAAAAAATGAAATTAACGATTCTATAAATTCGACGTCGCGTGAATAAATAGGTTCGCGTTTAAATATTGACCGAGTTGGAAGAAATTTCGTTAATTTTCGACCAATCAATTTGGGACGCGGTCGAAAAGGGCTTTTCAGAAGCGTAAATTAGCTAATCCGGGCGTTGTTTAATTATAAACGGAAGCCCGAACCAAAAACACAAAACTCCCTTGTAAAATTCATCAGGCGTCCTCATTTTATTGCAAATATTTAAACATTTCACTACGCAGCTACGTCAAGCAACTGATTTCCTCTTAAAACCCAACCACCTGGCACTCAGGGGCTCATTCAAAAATCATAAAACCTAAAATCGTGTTCAAAAATTTAATTGACTCATTTTTCCGATATTCAGAGAGCGAAATATTTTTTTTCCAACGTGATTATTCCCTTTTTTTATTGAGGGAAAAAAATTAATGAAAAGAAAAATTATTTAAAATGTTTGTTAATAAAAATATCATTTTACACTTCATTTTTTTTTGTTCCAGGTTCATTAAAGTGAAATAATAATTATTAAAAAATAGAAAATGAAAAAATCGCCCTTCTTTTGTCTCAGAATATGAAGGGATCAAAAAACGCGTTCACAAAAGAAAACTGGTTATTTTACTGTGTTAATTAGCTTGTAGTAGCCTCGGGGTCGATGGAAAAGAGGAGAAAAAACAGCTTTTCTTTGAGTTATTCTAAGAAAATTAAATTGTGAATATCGATTTTCCGTGGGAGGTATAAAAAATCATGTTGGGACACCCAGATCTACAACGGATCGTCCCAAGGGGCATTTACTTTTACCCTCGTTCCGCCCCAGTTGTAGCTCAATGTTTTGTTAACCGCCTTCCCCTTTCTACTCTTCGGCAAGTTATCCAAACAGACATATTTAAGTCTTTTCTCCTTTTTTTCCCTCCCTCAACCCTTCTGTTTTTCCATGAATATGAATTCGGAAAATAAGTCTTTATATGCCTGCTTTTATGCAGTGTTTAAATTCCCCTCGGGCTTCAATTTCGCGTAGTTTATGGGGGGATGAGAAAAGTAGCACTTTCAACGAGGGTAATCCGGGAGGCTAGTCAGCCAGCATAAAAGAAAACAGAGATAAAATAAAAACAAAAGTTTTTTTTAATCGATATTCCCAATTAGTGCGCTAAAACGGCTTTTAGCGAAAGGAAATTAAAAAACATTCGCACTGGCTTATCGCTCGTCTAGCCCTTTTATATTAAACCAAATTCCCGATGGATTAGCAAGATTTTTAAACATTTTTAATTGAGAAAAATATTGATGGATTCCTCTTTCAACTGGAGGCGGCGTTTTTCTTAGAAAATTTACCCAAAGTTGAGAGAAAACGAAAAAAAACGCTAATTTCATTGTATTCATCTTTCTTATGATTAAGAAAATTAAATAAGAATTATGATTAAAATTTTAAAAAATCGATAAAACGAGTTTGTATTTAAATTTATGAGTGTTTAATAAGGCTAAAAGCTAAGAAAGTTTTATCCTAACCACAGTCAATTTTTTGTAAATTGGGAGCAAATTCAAAAAGTCGATAAAATTAATTTGCGCTATTTCTTTGAAGTTATACTCAAATTTTGAGAAAAACTTGTTAACATCATTAAAGAAGTTATTGTGATACCCTCGACGTCGGGTTTTTGGGGAAGGGACTTACAGACCCCGCAGGATAATTCGAATATGGATCTATACCGATCTCAACATTGTCTGTGGTTGCGGCCGGCCGGACAGCTTCCCCCTCCGTTATACTTCCCCTCCTTTATACTCTGTACCGATCTCAACTTTGTCTGTGGTTACGGCCGTCCGTAGCATTTTTTTCCGGAACACTTTAAGGCCATAGTTTTCATCCGGTTTTCACCAAATTTTCACACAAATTTCTTTAGCCGGTGAAGAAGAATGAATTTCGAAAAAATGGCGGAGATATGTCTGTTTGAAATTTTAAAAAATTCGCTGCGGCCGAACCGTTGGTACGATTTTCACCAAATTTTCACCAATTACTCCTTATATTTTTTAAGAATTTTTGGTGTAAAAAAATTGCCACTTTTTAATTATTACTTTTTTTAGTAGGGAGAAATTTCATACTTCTACCCATTACGAGAGGTATATCCCTAGGCCAAAGAGCCCATAATTTCTACCTTGACACTTAAAAATTTTTTCGAATAAAAAAAAACTTCCCCTTCCTTATTCTTCCCCTCCTTTATACTTCCCCTCCCTCCGTTATACTTCCCCTTCTGTTATACTTCCCCTCCCACATACTTCCCCCTCCGTTTTACGTCCCCTCCGTTATACTTCCCCCTCCTATATTGTACTTCTCTTTAAGGAAGTTGTCGTTGGAAGCTCTTCAAACCAGTACTTTTTCTTTATAATTTGGCTTAAAAGCTGGGTTTTTAGCTTCGTTTGGTTCAGATTATTTTTCCTATTTTGCAGCGAAATCAGAAGATAACAATTTTTTTAAAAACCTACAGTTGTCAGCGGTTGCTCTTTTCTGCTTGAAACTTTATGAGGCTTTAAAAATTCTGGAAATTCAATTGGTTTGAAAAATTGAGGAATTTCGAATCTTTAATTTAAATTGACGATTGTCCGTCCGATTTACGTTTTTCCAATAAAGAACGGTTATGAATAAATTTAAAGGGAAAAATACACCTACATTGGGGTATAGGGGGGAGCAAAACCATTGTGCGGGGCCCAGGAGGTCGATATTAGGGGCAAACATGCGGAAAACTGTTGGCGTCAAATATTCCAGTGGGGAAGATTAAAGAATGGAATTTCGGCCCTTCCGATAACCGTGGGCGGATACGTAATACGGGGCACCGCCGAACAGAAATAACGTCCGATATTTTACACTTGATTAATATTTTCCATCCTGTTTCTAAAATAAATGTTCTACTTCGACTCTTCCGAACCAATTAAACGATACTTTGAACATTTATAATCAATCCACGGTATGAAAATTTCACCCGACCCAGAAAACTCCCTTTTTACTCTCTCAAATGTCACGATGAAAAGACAAACCCGCCCTTTTGGCCCTTAAGAATCCTTTCAATAATTAATTCAACCAAAAAATAACTTTTATCCTCGTCTTAAAATTTAAATGAACTCTCTAATTAAATTCTTTATACAAAATTATAATTTTCAATTATGAAATTCGTTTGACTATATTTATGTTAATAATAATTTCACACAGCGATATTAGCAATTTCCTGGATTTTCTCATCAGTTAATAAAAATAATTATCAAAAGTCCAATCCTGATTTAGCTGACAGATACGTCAATTTTGAAGGGGAATAATTTTTTAAAAGCAATTCTAATTGTCAAAAAGGTGAAATTAATTAACGCCCTCAAAAATACAGGAAAAGGCTTCTTCAGCTAAAAAAGTGAATTCTAATTATTGTGTTTTGTTTAAAAAGATAATTTGCCCTAAAATGACATTTTAACCCTCTCAAAAAGAGTCCTCAAGATAAGGATAACTGTTGTGAAAAATGAAGCAAACAACTTTTCATTTTACCCTTCTTTTACGTCCTCGAACGTTGAAGTATCGATCAAATGTCTAGGACTCTTGTTCTCTCAACGACCCATACAGACCCAAACACTTCGTTCCTTCGGCGCCTTCCCGACCCAGACTTTTCTTAAGAAATGAAAAAGTTTACTATAAAATCAGTTGAAAAACAATTCAATCAAAGATGATTTGAAGACAAAGGGAGGAAGAATCTTTTGTCTTAATCACGACTCAAATATTCCTTAAGGATGAATACACGATTCCGATGGGATCTTTGAACCTTTGGCCTTCTCGTCCCTTGGCTCCAACGTCATTTTCACCTTTCAATGGACATCTGAATGAACCAAAAGTTTTTAGTCTCCCCCACTTTTTCATCTCTTTGTACTTTTGCCAAGACAAATATTGTCACGAGAGAAAAAAATTTTCTTTTGTTTAAAAATCCGGAAAAAGTTTGACATTTTTTTTCTCCGGGTCCATCAATCAAGAAAACAATCGGAGGCTTTTGGATTCAAAACCATAATTTCGTTTAAGTTCTTCCTTTGAGGGGAAAAAAAATATCACGATGCCCTAGGCCCTTTCATATTTTTCCGAATAGACGGGACTATTCGATTACGGATGAAAAGTCTTTTGAGTTTCCCGTCGGTCGATTTTATTAGAAAGAACAATGGGGAAAGAGTTTTACGAATGGACAAAAAGTTTGAAATAAAAACATTATTAAAACAGTCAGACTAGAAGATCTCGAACTATAAAGCTCGCCTATAACTCCATTTTTCAATGAGCAAAATGAGAAGAAGCTCTAAGAATCACAAAATATTATTCCTTTAAAAGATTCAAACAATTTTTCATCGAAAGTGACAGTTTATTTTTTATTTTCGCTCAAACCGGATTTTTCTGTAATGCACTCTCCTTGCATGACCTTGTCCTTTTTTTTTTTCGATAGTACCCTAGGTCGAATTTTTAAAAAAAGAAAAACGTCGATTGATCCTCCGATATCTCGACAAAACCTTCGGCTTTTCCACAAAACTTTGTTTTTAACAAAATAGCTTCGAAGTTCTAAACCGATACTTGTAACAAACGGGCGGGAAGGGAACTTGAGAAAGAAAAGCCCTTTTTTCTTTTCCTTCTTTCAATAGATTGCTGATCTTTTTCTTTTAATTTCTTTTTAACACTCAAAATGAGAAAAGCGTCTGCGCAAAATCACCGGCTACACCCAAAAGAGTTAAAATTTGTTATTCTATATTTTTTTAAAATATTTTTTATCAATAAGAGTAAGGCCTATGGAGGCTCCGAGTTTCTAAGACATAAAGTAATCAATAGGCCTACAAAAAAAATTAATTTTTCACATTTTTGTCATATTTTATTTTTCAAAATTTGAAGTTTTTAGGTAGTAAGAACGTTAATTATGGTGCATATTAATTTTTTATGTGATAAACTAAACATTTAAACTTAAGTACCTGATAGGATCAAAAAGGCTGTGGCTGATGGACTAGCGTGCTAGTTTTGTTTTTGTTTTTTTCGCTTGGTAAGATGTGGATTTTGAAAATTTCTGGATCCGGAGAACACCATACACAATAAACAACTCAACGCCTCTTTGGCTTCTCCTTGCCGAGTCGGTTGCACGGCTCAAATACTCCCGAGATGCGCGCGCATCCGCCCTTCCCCACCCCTAAACCTTTTATTCCGAAGTCCAAACCGATTTAAATCCTTCCCTTCTTTTCTAGGGGGATATTTTATAATTTTAATAAAATTTCATCAAAAAAATTATGCAAAAAGAAAGGTTTGAGCTTTTTTTTTTTTTTGGTTGACCTTGGGTGTGAAAGGATGAGGGGTCGTTGGGATGTCTTAGGTGAATCTTAAGCTGAGATTCCTATCGACATTCCAGGCGACGTTGCCGCTATAAACCTGCTTCTTCGGGGCCCCACCGGACAGTCGGTACAACAAAACAGAAACGTTCACCTACAGATCAACGAGACGAATGAACCCACTTTCGTCTTCCTGTGCAACGGCCTTTCCCTTTCCGGATTCCCTTTTCATTCCGCCACTTTTTTTTTCTCTCTTCCTTACTAAACAAAAGTTCTTTCTTCTAAAAAGGAGATTATCAAGCGGGAATTAGTAACCTAGGCCCAGGCATATGTATGGGTTTGTTCCCCTAATTTCAATATTTTATACTCCAGAAGGCAGACAAACACAAAAAATTTCTCATAAGACAAGTTATCCATCATTTTAACTAACATTCGAATAAAGAGCGTTATTGTGATACCCACGAAGGATGTTTTTCAGAAATATCGTAGGTCCTGAGGGTCAAGGCGAACTGTGATCTTCATAAACAGAATGTTCCAACTAGAGTAACCAGCGATTTTACGGCAAAGCATTTAGCCCTACAAAAAAAAGTTAAATGTAAACCCCCTTATTTTTAGACGGAGAATCGACTGCTTTTAGTTTTTGTAGATTTTGGTTTTGGTATACAGGGTGTCCCAGAGCGTCGCCAACTTCGTTATTTTAATAAGAACCCTATGTTTTCGTGGCTTTTACTCGATTCTACGCTTAATTTTAAGCAACTTTTACTTCGGTCATTTTTTCGATTTGAGCACTTTTTTTTGTATGAATTTTGTCCCAACTAAGTGGACCACCCAACCCGTATAACTTCCATAATTTTCGTCCTATAAAAAAAAGTTATAATGTAAACTTTCCTTGTATTTTGACCAAGAATGCAATCAACGAATTTCGATTTTGGTGCACAGGGTGTCCCAGAGCGACACCAACTTATGTTTTTTGGTTCAAAATCTGCTAAATTTGGCATTTTTTAAAGTTGCCCAAAGGTTCATGTGAATAGTCAAATCGACTTGAAATTTTGCGCAGATTACTAATCTGCAATAAAAAATAGAGGTTCTTATTTTAAAGAATAATGTTGGCTCTGGAACACCCTGTACACCAAAATCAAAATTCATTTATTGCAATCAATTTTTCGTCAAAAAACAAGGGTGTTTACATTCAAATTTTTTTTGTAGGGCAAAAATTATAGAAGTTATACGGGGTAGTCCATCTAGTTGGAACAAAATGTGCTCCAATCGAAAAAATGACCTAAGTAAAAGCGGCATAAAATTGAGCGTAGAATCGATTGAAAGCATAAAAACATAGCGTTCTTGTTTAAAATAACGAAGTTGGTGACGCTCTGGGAAACCCTGTATACCAAAACCAAAATCTACCATATGCAGTCGATTCCCCGTCCAAAAATAAGGAGGGTTTACATTTAACTTTATTTTTTTAGGACAAAATGCCTTGCCGTAAAGTCCGTTCTAGTTGAAACACCTTGTATAGTCAAGACTTGAAGGATTTTTTTCTAATGATATATCCCCCGCTGATGTATCCTTCACTCTCATAAAAGAGCATAAAATAAAAGCGGGGGGGAAAAAAAAAGCAATTTTCTTAAAACGGTTTCCATGGTAACGTAATTGTATTTGCTGTGGGCGTGGTTTGTAACATTTCGGCTTGTTGAGACAACATTGTAGTTGCGTGTTGTCCGCTTCTAGGTGGGGAAAACGCATTTGTCCCCGTCAAACCTCACGGATATCATATCCAGACTCCCACACACAAAATCCAATTTCACCTCAAAAAAAAATTATTTAATCAATTTTTCTATTTTTTGAAATTCTGAAACTACAAACAAGAATTTCTCTAAAAAGCTTCTATTTTTCCTCTCTTCTCTTGAAGAAAAAAAAAAGCCTTCCTTTTGATGAAAGGTCCAAGGCTACCTTCAGATTAGAGATTCTGCTTTGCAAAATGCAATTACTTGGAATCTCTTTGAGCAGCGATTCAAGACGAAGAAACTTATTTACTTTTGAAAGAACGATTGAATCAGATTTGATCCAAACCTATCTTCATCTGTTAATTAAGGAAAACTCGATTACTATTGACAGATCTTCAATTAACTTAAATTTGTCTTTTTGTTATTTTTTATTTGTAGTCTTTACACAATAGCTTAGTATTCCGTAAAAAAAAAAAAAAAAAAAAAAAAAAAAAAAAAAAAAAAAAAAAAAAAAAAAAAAAAAAAAAAAAAAAAAAATTCTGGTACATACACGGTTTTGACATTTGGAAATTAATTGAATTCTGGTAAACAGGCGAAAGTAATTGGCTTCCTCATTATTGCGTCCCTACCTCCACGTATAACGCGATTATCTCTCGAATTTTCGAAATCTGATTTCGTTCCTTTGAACAAGAGGATTAAAATTTTAATGATAAATTTGCGTTTTTTATATTTTAAAAATAAATTTAAAGATTGAAAAAAATGAGAAGAATAAAAAAATTGAAGCAATCACAACTCAATTCTTCATACGTAAAAAAGGCTCAAAGGCCTTCCTTTAAATTTCCTTTCTTTTCATCAAAGGACGGGGGAAAAATACAAAGGAATCAAAAATGTAAAAAATAAATCCTTTATGTCTATTTTTTATTTAAATTTATTATTTAAAAAATATTTTATTGAATATTGAGTGTTTAGATTGACTTAGGTGTCTGAGTCAAGGGTTCATCTCGAGCAATCAGCCTGCTTTTGACAGCTGATCACAAGACAGGGATAGCACTGATTTCCAACTACTCATGCATTTCAAGAATTTAAAAAAATATATAAACACTTCTTTTTCTTCGAATTTGATAACCTTTTCCCGACACCTTATTTACAAAAATTATTTACAAAAACAAGAAGTTTTCACCCAGATTCAAGTTTAAATTCGATTTAAAGTAGACATGTTATGTATTTTAGGCGGTGAAAATAACATTTTTACATGTATTTTTAAAAGAGCCATCGAGACTTAAATTTTTAACTTCATTAAAGAAGTTATAATTTTACCCTCCTTGTCAAAAAAAAAAAAATCGAAATTTTTTTCGATTTTTTTAATAGGGAGAAATGTGAGACATTCACCACGGGCGAGAGTGGCATCCCTTCGCCATATAGTCAATTTTTCTACCTGAAATATTTTATAGGACCGAAATGCACCATGACCCTCAAGACTTAAATTTACTTCCAAAAAGAAATTATTATTTTACCCTACTTGTAATCATTTTTTAAAATTTATTTTATTGTAGAGAAAATTTTGAGACTTTTACCACGGGCAGGAGTGGCTTTTCTCCGGCAGTTGGTCAATTTTTCTACCTGAAATATTTTATAGAACCGAAATGTACCAAGACCCTCAAGACTTAAATTAACTTCCTTAAAGAAACTATTATTTTACCCTACTTATAAACATTTTTAAAATTTATTTTATAGTAGAGAGAATCTTGAAACGTTTACCTCGGGAAGGAGTGGCTTCTCTCCGGCAGATGGTCAATTTTTCTACCTGAAATATTTTATAGAACCGAATAGCACCAAGACCCTGCTTAAATTAAAGAAATTATTATTTTATTCTACTTGTAAAATTTTTTTCAAATTTATTTTATAGTAGAGAGAATTTTGAGACGTTCACCACGGGCAGGAGTGGCTTCTCTCCGGCAGATGGTCAATTTTTCTACCTGAGATATTTTTTAATGCAGATTCACACTATCTTCCTGAATGTTTAACACAAATAATATTTTTATAAAAATGTTCTAAAAATAAAAATAATGATGGGCCCATGAAAATATTTCAAGTCAGAAATAAGGATATGTGGTTACAAAAGAGCTCCTTTTTGATCTGAATCCTTCCGGAGGACAATTTGGATGATTGGTCCGCTCACGGTTATTACGGGACGTCACGTAAAACCATCCTTTTTTTACTCCCCTTTCCTTCTCGTATCTTTTATTTTTAACCCGCTAATAGCCAGGTCAGGTTGAAGGTTCCGGACTTGAATTTTTAAAGAATCTAACTTATCGAAAAGTCAGGGGAGAGGAGAGAGAGAAGGGGAAAAAAAGAGAGGCCTGACTTCATTAGGAAGAACATCATTAGTAAAGTTACCCGCAGCCTGAAAATAAAATGGCGGAGGCCTGCTCCGGGGGTGAGGTAGATTCAAGTATCTCGCTGATGAGTTGTCAAGTTGAACTTAATTAAGTCCTCCATAATAGAAGCCCTAGCACCGCCAGGGAATCGGTATGTTACGTGATGAGAGGATTTTAGGATCCTTTGAAAATGGCCTTAATCAAAGTTAGCGCCAACCAGTGAAATAATTACTTTTTTTACGTTCTAATTTCTGTACTTTATTACCAGAAGAAAAAAACTTCTAAATACACTTTTTAAGGAACAAAATTCCTTTTTTAATTTTTTTCCTTGTTGGATTTTTAAAGTGTTGGAGTCGCAAATTTCTGTTTTTGTAGGATTTTCAGATCAGAAAACTGGTCTTTGGGAATTAAAAAGTAGCCTATATTTCTATTCAAAGGATTTGGATAAAACGATCATTTTATTGAGGAAACTACTGCCATCCTTCAGCCAAACTCCCACATTTTTGGCGAAAAACACGATCAGTACCAAGTATGTTTACTGGACGTCACGGTTCGCGTTTTTTCGTTTTTCTAAGCTCCCTGTTTACCGATCGACTTAAAATTTTGAACAAATGAGGCGCTCCGGGTACGAAGGGCGAACTCGACATCGGAAAATTTTTTTAACTTCATTAAAGAAGTTATTGTGATACCCTCGACGTCGGGTTTTTGGGGAAGGGTCCTCCAGTTTTTTTTTTCATTTTCAGATTCTAGACCTCTTGGTGAATACACCCATATAATTTTTATGTTGAGTTCGCCATTTTTTCCCCTTTAAATACCTAAAAACCGAAACTTTAAAATGCGAATATCTCGGAACTACGTTTTGTCGAGTTCGCCCTTCGTACCCGGAGCGCCTCAAATCTTCTCTGATATGCAATAAATATGTCGTAAAAATTTTAAGTTGATCGATTTTCAGGGAGCCGAGATATATGGCACCGAAAACCCGATTTTTCGCCAGTTCCGTCGTCATGAAAACCTAGTCGGAATATTGCCTATACTATTGCCAATATCTGAACATGAAATTGAATACTTAAATTAAAAATTCTTGGTAAGAGAAAAATAAATGGATAAAATTATTAAACTTAATCTGACAAAAAGTAGCATCATTAAAAAATTATAATTCTTATAAAAATCATCGTGTAATTTGTTTCTCCTTATTTTTTCTCCTCTTGGAAGAGTTCTATATTCACTTTTTGGAATGAATATAACGATCTAGGAAAAAATTAAATGTCTGAAGTTGCTTTTGAAGAATAAAAAGCGTTTGAAATAATTGTCACTCGAGGGATGGAACCACTTAAGGCTCTGAATAAAAAACCAGGCGAGGTGTGTGGACGGGGTGGAGAAAGGAGGGGGTTTTGAGTGCGAAACGGTGCCTATTCAACAACGGCGGAATATGAGAAAGTTAGTCGAAGGGTCGAAAAAAAAAAGGTGGTGGGGCGGTTGGGGAGGAAGCGTTTGTATCTCAGAGCCCTCTCCCCATTCAAGGGTTATCTGTCCTTTTAGAGATGTCGGGCTCCGTGTCGCACTCGGATGGAAACAAATGAACGTCGAGGCTTCTAAGGGAGGACGGGAGCTGATACATGAGCGAAGTTCATAGCGGATCATTTGTTAACCGTTGGAGTGAGGCCTCAATGGTCCTTTCTCACAACGTTTTCCACAAATAACCCGTGCTTTTCCCAACGATTAGTACTAGAGCCAACCTCCGTTCTCCTTTCCCAGATAAAAATAAAATCACATTTTCTTAAGGCAAAAGTTAAGGATTAGAGACAATTAAAAGTACTTGCCTGAAGAGCTTCCAACTAAAACTTTCTTAAAGAGAAGGAACTGTATAGGAGGGGAAGTATCAAGGAGGGGGAAGCATCACGGAAGGAAAGTTTAATTAGGGGGAAGTATCAAGGAGGGGAAGTATCATGGAGGAAAAGTATCAAGGAGGGGAAGTTTAAAGGAGGGGATGTTCCAACGAAAACTTCCTTAAAGAGAAGGAACAATATAGGAGGGGAAGTATCAAGAAGGGGGAAGCATAACGAAAGGAAAGTTTAAGGAGGGGGAAGTATCAAGGAGGGGAAGTTTAAAGGAGTGGATGTTTAATTTCAAGTATTTTTGAATTTAGAAATTTTTTTTTCCCAAGAAAAAGTTGAGATCGGCATAGATCCACATTGGAATTGACCCTACGGGGTCTAGAAGACCCTTCCCCCAAAAACCCGACGTAGAAGGTAAAACAATAACTTCTTTAAAGGAAGTGCGCTTAGTGTCTTTGCGCTTCAAAGAATTATCCGATATTAATTTTGAAAATTGATTTCTTCCTATTTTGGAAAATTGCCCTTTTCTCGGGAATCTATTTTTCTCCCCTCCCTAACCCTCTCTTTCTCAAGCGCACACTGTGTCTCACCCCTCTCAAATGGCAAAACTTACGCCCAACCGACTTTCTCATTTACTTCTTGCGTTTTGTCTGTATTTTCGATTTGGATACTGCATTTTTTCCTTTGCCTTTCCCGAGATTTTTTTAAAATATCCAGATTTCGCCTTTTTTGCTGTTTCCATACATGTCAAGAAGGAATGTAGTTTTCCTTCATCTTAAGCCATCTGATGTTTGTTTAAAGTGGAGGCAGTTTCCTTAGACTGAGCGTGGAGAAGGTTTATTTTATTCACTATATAAATTGTTAGTTAGGACACTGGAGGGCCGAAGGGTATTTATTTAACGCTTGCCTTCTAATTTAAATTTAAAGACGGTACGGTTGTAAAGAGGTGTACGGGGGGGCCTTCGCATCCTCCCGTTTCTATTTGACCTCTTTCCCACCCATCCTTTAAAGTTATACAACTTCTGTCTCTCTTCACGTTTAATTTCCGCCTCAAAATTTAATCAGTCCTTGTTTACCTATATTTTATTAATTAAAATAGTCCGCGGAAGATCAACTATCCGAGGTGTACGTTTGAGAAAAGGGCAGAAAGGTGAAAATTTCATGATAGAAAAATGGAAAGTTGTTATAATTAAAATTTTTGTTTTAGTAAAAAGAGAAAAAAAAGGTCCTTTTGGCGCATCAAAGTTTGAGGCTCATTCGCTAAAGGAAATTCGTCAATGTGAGGATTCCCGTTTGATCAATACGGATCTGGTGTAAGAGTATGTGGAAAGGAGGGGAGGAAAGGTGGTGGTTCTGGGAAATAATTGAAGAGATGTGGCTCGGGGGTGGAACGAGAGGGGGTGGCGGTTGGACAAAGCTCGTTGGGTCAATGTCGGCCGGATCAAAAATTAATGCGCCCCCTCCTCGACGATCCCTTTTCATCCTCCCTTTCCCAGTCCTGAGAGGCCCCCGCGTTTCTCCCTAAAGGCGCACACGCCCAAAACCTGACACCCCACTCGGGTTAACCCAAATGCATTCCTATTCCCCCTCATCGATCATCGAAAACCCTCCAAACTTTCCAATGGATGCTCATTAATCAACAGAAAATTTTACCTAAAAATATAAATTTACTAAAAGACGATTCTACAGAAGAAAAAGTTCCACTCAAAGTGGGGCTTTCCTTCAAATTTTCTCACTATTCTTTCATTCGAAAATTGCGTTCCAGAAGGCGGAAGAGGGAACCTTCATTCTTCAATAAAATGTTTTTACCCGAATGAATTGGATTCTGGACGATTTCCGGATTTGATGTCTCCTTTTTTCCGGGAAAAACTCAACTACTTAGCTAATGGAGGTCAAATTATTACTTCGAACTCACGCAACGAGTTCGTTAAATAAAAAAATTCTACCATAAAATTTTATATATTTTTTTTGTCTAAATCCCTCAAAATTATATAGAAATAAACTTATTTAATGGAGTTATAAAATTATGTTTTTATCCTTACGCACCTTTTTTTATCCTGCGAAGATAGGCAAAAAGGTTGTACTGTTATCCTTTGCTGGTTTAGCACTATCCGCCCCTTAAATACCTTAAAAAAACGTTATCGCCTCACTTTTTTTGTACCAAAATTTTTTTAAGGTCAGTTTTTTTTACGAAGGAGTGATTTGAGCGTTTTTTAGCAGTTAGTAACAATGAACCTTAAAATATCCTTCAATTTCGTTTTCATTGACCTCCTAATTTTGCGCTCATTTTTATTTTTTGAAAAATTTCAGCAATTTATAATAGATTTTTTTTTGTATATATTATGGCGGATAGGGCGAATTGAGCCCTGAGGCACACGGGACTGCATAATGAGATAAACCTTCCTCTTTTTTTTTCTTTTTTCGAGACGGAGAAAAATCTTTCCCCTAGGTGCTATTGCATAATAAGTAGCGACTTGGTAGAAACGTTTTGCTAAGTCGAATTCCTCCCCTCTTTTACCCTGAAAACCCTTTCGGGCTCGGCCAATTTCCCCTTCTGATTGCTTGCATTTTTTAAAGTCTCCTTTCAAATATTTACGCCCTCACGCCATTTTTTTTGAAAAAAAGAATTCGACGAATTGTTCCAGGTTGTTTTTTTAAATTTATAATTTTATAAACGGTTTCCGTGACGTGGAATCGTAAAGTTCGAGATAGGGAGAGAAGTAAAATTACGTTAAACGATATACTCAACCTTAATGGATGTTTAACTGTTTTCTCAAACAACCAAATGACCGGTTTCAGGGAGCCATTTCATTACTTAAAGAGAGAGATAAAAAAATAAACGTTGACTTTGTTCCACAAGATAAGAAATTTTTTTCCTCAAAATATTCAAAGGTCAAAGATGTTTTCATTTTCGTACGGCTAAAAATTCGAAGGTAAAAAAACAAACAAAGTAATTTTCAAAAATTTAATTTTATGATAAAAATTAAAATCATGCACATAGTACATACCTAGGTACTTTAAAATAGTACATATGTAAATTACATATTTACATCAAAACAGAATTGAAACATGAAAAAAGCACCTTTTAAACAAAAATACGACCGTAAGTTTATCAAATTGTTAACTAGGCCATTTTTGTTGACAAAATATTTTTTAAGGTCCATTTTTCATTATTTACATTTTTTGTTCCCTAAAAAGTATTTTTTTTTTGTTTGCGAAGGCAGTTTTTCTTGGCTGATATGGCCCTTTAGCTTCTTTCTAATGAAAAATTCGCTTTTTTATTCAATTCCTTGGGGCTACCGTTCGAAAGCTTGTGCCGACTACGCCTCGGGAAGACCAGAACAAAATTTTTTTTTTATAAATATAATTTTTTTAAAAATCTGGTCCGTCCCCCTATTCAAAGGGCGATTCTATAAGTGCGAGAAAAAAATTATTGCTTAATTTGTACTCAATATTTCTAAATCACCGTTTTTTTTTAAATTAACATTAAACGGGATTTTAAACCGACAAAGGCGGACCGAGTCCCTTTAGGGCATTGAAAGGGGACTAGAAATAAGAAAAAGGAAGTTAGGGAAAAAAGAATCTAAGATTTTGGAGAGATAAGCAGGAGAGCGTAAAATGTAGGGCCCTCTTAGAAATGGTTTTTAAAAAATGAAGAAAAAAATTTTTTATCGGTCCCCCTAAAAGGTTAACCCTTCCCACCTTACAACCTATTAACTACAAAACCACAATTTAATGTGCCAACTTTTTTATTAATAGGAACTAAATGCATAATCGTTGTTTTTTTAATCACAACGTCGATTTTAAAATCCAAAAAAGAGAAAAAAAATCTAATCTCTAGGAAACTAGTTTTTAAAATACAAAAAAATAAATATCACAGCGTGACATAGCAACCAAAGTAAACTTTTTTTCAAAAAACTTTTCTCTTTTTGAGAAATAACAAATTGACTATATCAGTCTTTTATCGAAATTAAAACCTTTAAAATTTTTTATGATGGACGAAAAGACGCCATTTTTTTATTTTATACAAGTAAACAACGAACTTGAAATTGCGGTTGGCGAGTTCTTAAGGTCAAAGATTTGATTTTTATATCATGCCAAATCCTTCGGTTCCTTCGTTGATGGCAAGAAGGAGGGCTTTTTCGAATTGCTCGTAGCTGTCGTAGTCAGGAAGGCAAAGCTGGTTGAAGCTGAAATAGAGCAAAATTAGACTTTTTGGTTTTATTTTGAGGATTTCGATATTTACCAAGTATGCGCTGTCGGTAAATTGCCAAAGGTCGGGGCCGGTGTGAGTTGAAAACGCGGGCTCAACTCCTTAAACCCGCCGGGTGGAAGCTGAGAACTTCCGGTCGTAAATTGCAAAAGTCGTGCCATCTCCTCGTGCGTGAAATTACAGACGGCAGCCCAGAACCAGTCGAGAATCCTCCTGAATTCTGGAGAGGAGCCGTTTATGATATGATGGGCCCGGAAATCCGCCACGCTGTACTCCCCAGTCCCGCACATCAAAAGCTGGAAAAAGGTTTTTTTCAAAGCCTAATACTCAAATAGGATTACCTCTAATTCATTTTCGTCGAATATGCTCAAAAGATTATCCGGTATGAGGTCGTTCAATCCTCTTAAAAACGCTTCGACTTCTTCCTTCAAGTTTGTCGCCAATCGATACTGCGCCAAAGCATCCAAATATTGATGCTTCGTCGAATTATGAACTCGGATTTTACTCCCATTCGGGACAAGCTCCACCAATTTATTCAGTTGTCCGGTCGTATCATATTCTTCTTCTACAAAAAAAAGTTCCATATCTTCGACATCGTGCTCCAGGATGTATTTAACTTTCGTCAAAAACAAATCAGGATCGTCTTGTTCAAAATACTAAAAATAATAATAAAAACGAGAAAGAATGAAATAAAAATTTTACTTTATAGTGGACTCTAAGGCCGATGAGCTGGGCCAAAAAGGATCTTGTAAATCTTGCACGAACCAATTGCCTGTAACCCCCACCCAAGGCGGACTCGTACAAACATTTTCCGACAACTCTCCCTGCAAACTCGTAGTACTTCAATTTTAAATTAGCCGGCCTTCTTTGATTCGGATGTACCAAAGCCTTAAAAAAAATTTAAAAAATAAAAAATTTATATTTTAATTGAACCTGTTGATTGTCAGAGAAGCCAGAAAACAAAAGATTTTTAGGGTCGAATAACGCGGCGCAGATTAGCTGAAACCATTCACGTCTCAAACCACCCCAGTCGACACCTAAAAATGCTTTTTTTAAGTCTGAAAGTCAAATCAATTTTACCTTGTTCTCCTTGAAAAGTGATTTCGAAATTCCTACACCAATCGCTCACAGAATAGCCTTTTGTCGCTTTGAGCGACTGTAGAAAAAAAAAGTTGAGAGAAGTTACTCTTTGAAGTAACGACTTACCGATTCGAGAAGTTTCTCCCTGTTCACTTTCATCGAAAGTTTTTCATGGTAGTGTTTATGATGAAATCTTCTTACTTCATGGTAGAAAAACTCTTGTTTGTCTTTGAACGTTTCTGAGCCGCCTAAGAAACAAAATATCTTGAATGAGGGGAAGAACGAGGATAAAAAAAAATCTCTTCCTGGGAGATAAGACATAAAAATTAACTTTCTTATCATCTTTTTTTTTAATCTTATATAGGTAATAATTTCATTTCGTACAAGATTCGCGTGCGAAATAGATAAGCGACTCGACCTCCGGACGAGCCTACCATAATTTTCGAGTGGGGATGCGAACGTGTCTCGAATAAAGGGCGGAAGCAATCGAGAAACTGGCCCCTTCAACCGTCGAAATGCAAATTCCGGTTAAGGCATAAATTTTTTTTGTTTATTAAAAAATGATTTATAAAAACACGAAGATTACATTTCAACCAGCTGTAATACTTTCAATAAGTAATAAAAATTTAAAAAGCCTATTTTTTTTTTCAAGTAAGAATTACAAGTTTTAAGCCGCCTTAAAGACTTTAAGAGGATCAATAAAAGTTAACGAAGGAAAGGACCTTTTTTAAGCATCATTTATCAATTAAATCCTCATTGATGTTAAAAGGGTTTTTTTTTTCAAACACAACTTCTTGTTTGATGAGTTTTTCATTATCAAGTTTATTTCTTTTTTATTATGCTCAGCTCTCGAGAGTTTGGCCTTGGACACGGCACAGTGCATATCGTGCTCCTTCCTATTCTCGTTTTAGTAGGGCAGTGAGTTCTTGTTTGATCTGAAATGTGGCCTATTAATTGACTTGGACCCGCTCTTCACGGTGAAACTATTTTTTTGGCATTTCCTTCAGCCGTTCGTTGGGTTTTTAATGCTGAAGAATTGTTTTTGAACGCGGTGAGTTTTCCAATTTTTCTTGTCTTCGTCTCGCATAGATCGTGAGCGTGATAAGCACGCCCCCACCAGACGGCACTCAAGGTTACTTGAATCGCTCGACTCCCGACTCCGGGCACCAGCTGTTTTCGCCGCTGTTTACTAATCCCATCCGTTCATCGTTGTTTTTGTTTACTTTATTTAACAACGTCTTTTTAATAATTTAGAAATTCCTGCGCTTTATATGGATAAATCTTTCGATTTCTAATGAGGGATAAGAAACCAAGAATGGTTCATGGGTCCTAAAAAAACCAGGACGGCAGAAAACGGTACTATTGAGAAATATTTCACGCCACCTACTTCGAATAAGATCAAAAGAAAAAGAAGTCGAAGCTTTGGGTCTCCGGAGAGTAACATGGAGGTTGAGGAGGATGATCGGCTGGTGCGAATGATGAGTAAACTATTGGATCGGAAACTCTCGGATCATCTTAAACCTATCGAATCTCAACTTACGACTATAAACGAGCGACTTGATCGTGTAAGCAAGGAAAATGCTGCCCTGGCAACTAAATGCGCGAAGTTGGAGTTAGAGAATGTAGAAATGAGGGGTAGTATTGAATACCTTCTCAACAAAGCGAAGGAAAAAAATTTGATCTTCGGAGGGCTGCCATCAGGGGAGACTCCTGACAATCTTGTGAAGGACCTTCTTACAAGAGTGTTGAAGATTGATGCACAAACTTTGGACCGGGCATACTACATAGGGAAAAACCCTAACAAAAAGCTTATACTTGGTGAATTTAAGAACGCTTCAGATGCTTGGAATGTGCTGAGGAACTCGTACAAGCTCAAGGGTTGCAATATCTGGATCGGGAAGGATTTGGCGCCTAAATCAAGGGAAGGAAAAAAGAAACTGATCGCGCTGAAGAATGAGATTAATTCGAAGGATAAAACTGCCAAGGCTACAATCAAGAATTATACGGTGATCTACGGAGAAAGAAAGTACACATGGAACGTAACTACAGGTGTCGTAGGCGGAAAGGAAGATTTGAAGGCTCTTCAAGATCTAGGGATTAAGGTTAAGATAGAAAACCAAAAAAACTAGGAGGATGCGTGATGCAGGGTTCGGATTTTAGTAAGGAGCTAGAACGGGATAGTAAAGGTAAATTTTTGATTTTGAGTTACAATGTCTGTGGTATAAAAAATAAAAAATGTAATGTAGGTTTTTTCGATTTCGTGGATGAGTTCGATGTTTTCTGTCTATTTGAAACATTTGTTGAGGTGAAAGATTTCAAGGAATTGGGGGGGTATTTTAGGGGGTTTAAATTACAGTGGATTGGGGCAAATAGGAATTCAAAGTTTGGGAGGGCTCAGGGGGGTGTGCTTTTAGGGATTAAAAATAAAAAAGAGTGTACGGATGTTTTTAGTTTTGTTAATATAGATGGTCTTTGGCTCATATACTGTAAAAATAATTATGAATTTCATTTACTCCCTGTGTATTGTAGAGGGGAAAACTGGGAAAAAGAATTCGGACAAATTAAGAACTTTGTTGATGCTAATAATGAAAATATGAAAATTGCTTTAATTGGTGACTGCAATGTTAGGATTGGAAACTTACAGGAGCTTTCGGATGGTCGGTATGTATTGGGCCGTGGGTCCCGCTAAGTAGATATGTTCAAGCAGCCACGAAATACAGGAAGTACCTGACTGATCATTTTAACTATTAGGTCATTTTGTAACTCGCATTAATTTTATTAATAGTACACAAATACAAGTTAATAATATCCTTAACCTGCATCAAGCAAAAGCAAAAATAAAAATAAGAATAAATATTATAAAAGATTAAAAAAAAAAAAAAAAAAAAAAAAAAAAAAAAAAAAAAAAAAAAAAAAATCTCATACGTTGTCATATTTTTTTGGAGGTTTCCTTTCTTTTGTTTGTTTTTCTCTCTCTTATCCAAGAAATGGTTTTTTATTTATTTGTAGGTATTTTTTTTTTGGCCAAACTCACCCAGATGGGTTTGAACCCCTTGGGTTAAAAAGACTTATAAATTTTATTTTATGTATTTTATTTTTTGTAAATAAAGTCTTCTTATTATTATTATTATTATTATGCTCAGCTCTCTTGGGGCCCTCAACTTCACCAAAAACGATCTCTCAAGGGTGTCACAATAAATTTACTGCTTTATTAAAATGAAGAAAACGCACATTTTCTCGGTGAAAAGTGTCATTTCTGAAAAGAAAAACGTCTAAAAATAGACGTTGGGGAATAAAGAGGTAGTTCTTCGATTGTAAAAAAGTTTGATTGTATGGCGGCTTGAAGCCCGCATGTTTTTCTAACTCGAAGGGATAACAGGGCCGAGTCGAAGTTGTTGATAAAGCACTCAAGGGGGAAGGGGAACTTTTTTTTCTATTTCCTATCGCCTGAAGGACATGATGAAAGTTTCCTCAGAAAATCCTTTCCATATTTTCCAAAAGCAAAATCCTCAGATCATCCCGATCACAAAGTTTATAATGTAAAAGCCTTTTTGAGAAATTAGCTAAGAAGATAAGTGACTTGAAGGGTAATAACATAATGGAGTTAATTAAACAGCTGATCTAAGGAACTGATCCTTTAAGATAGTATTTCAATCGGAAGTTCATTAAAATTAGGAATGAACTGGATACATGTTGATTTAGGCAAATTGGATATGAACAATAATCCCTAAAATCCCCTGATTGGCATAATTGTTATCAAAGTGGCGTTGGGAAAGGGAGGTAATTTATCCTTGAAATTTGTACGCTTTGAGGATATTTATTCAAGCGATTTCGAAACGTATTGCGGGCCCCTCTTTCCCTAAACATGCAAAGCCCTTCCCTTGCCCCTATTGTCCCTAGTAATCGTTTAATCCTCTTTCAAACCTGTGGAAAATTTGGCTAAACGGAATAATAAAAAAAAAGGAAAAATAAACTCACCGATGTTTTTGAGAAGGAAATGGGTAAACGTGGCCGAGATGACATTACGGTCTCGTGACATGAGCTCCACTTTAGGTTGACAGCCGTCATCGATGATAAAAGAACCGAACGAATTTTGATTGTTTTCAGACAAAAAATGAAACTAAAAAAAAAAAGAGAAAACAATTATTAACATTTTAGCGTTTAAAATTTCAACATTTATTAAGGAAATTAAAAGGCAAAAGGAGAGGGGATCTACATGATTCCGAAATCGTTAGCCAGAATAAGTGATGAATACAGCGAGAAGACACATATCTAAGGGGCAGATTTTCTTTGAAATTCCCATTCTTAGGTTTCCGACAACCATTTTCAACCAATTTTAAAATTTCCACAGCGTTGGAATCATAATTTTGTCCTGATTCTGACGGCGACCTTTTTTTTTTTTTCAAATTTGGCACCAAACTTCAGATTTTGGCGCCAAATTTTTAATTTTTAAGATCGACCCGGAAATCTTATGTTGGTGCCATGCACATTTTTGGAATTAAAATCGGTTCATTTTTCCGCAAGTGAGAATATTTTTTTCCATTTTCTGTCTCTCACCTTTTGTATCAGCCCTCTTTATCAAAGCTCCCAATCCCCTTTCGCCTAAACAAAATGAATGTAAAAATATTTCGAGCATTCAAGTCGGGAAAAAATAAATTATTAAGATAGAAAACTATGGGGTACACTGTACAGCAAATGGAGGGTGTCACAAATCACAATAACTTCAGCCGAATTCAAGATTTCCCACCACCGGCATTTTTTTTTGTCAGAGAGGTAACCCTCCAAAGCCTGGTCACTAGAGTACTCTTGCTATAGGTACTACTAATTGCCTCAATCCTCTGAGTGGGGAGATGGTTAACCTTTCGTTAAGCCCTTGTTGGCCCAGATATTTCACTTCTTATGAATAGGTTCAGAGTCCTGCTAATACGATTGGTATAACTCTGGTTAAACCATTAGTAATCCCTATTCTTCCCCCTTCTTTTAACAATAATTTCTCTCTTTCTCTCTAAAGAAAATATATTTTTTGCAGATTAGCAACCTAAAAACCGTATTTTCTAATGATCCCAATTAATTTTCCTGAAGTTAATTTTATTTTCACCACTGGGCGTAGCAGATATAGAAAACTAGACATAAAAAAAGTTTTTAAAAAGTTAATACCTTTGTAGACGGACAAAGACGGAATGTAATTAACCTTTTAGGTATGAATTTTAATAGAAATTCTTTTATAGTAAGCTGCTTCGGTGAAATATAAACTAAAACTTTGCGAGGTTTAAGGAACCTTTCGCCTTGAAAACTGAGAAGCCTCGCTTCATACCACGTGTTATGATTTCGGACGTTCTTCTGTACTATGGCAGCATCATTGCCTGAAAAAGTGCAAAAAAAGGCTTTTAAGATTTTAAAAATTAACTTTTTTCAAACAAGTTCAAAGCTTCTTTCATGGGTCGTTTAAAGGTCAAGTTTTTGTTCAGAAAACTTGAAGCCTTTTCTGAGTGTCTTGTAATCGATTTTTTCTGTAATAAAACTCCCAAAGCCTTTCCAATCCGATGAGTACTTTATTTCAGAAACCAATATTTCTTTTTTATCCTTTTTTTATGTTACTTTTTCAAAGTTTTCCAATAAAAGCTTTTTTGGGACATACCGCTGAGTACGATGCAGTCGAATAATCCGTTGGATAATGTAGTTCCTGAATATAAGACTTGAACTTTGAAGCAGCCTTCTTTGGCAAGGATAAGACCCAACATGATGCGACCTGTCGTATGGTCGTATTCGAGGCTCCAGGCGGAGTCGGATTCTTCGGTTACTATTCCGACCGGTTTGATTATGACAGTGTAGCCAACCGTCGGATTTACGTCTTCGGAGAATTTACAAAGGTTGTTGAATTCGTCGCGAGGCTCTAATGCGAGGCTGTGCGGCTGGCCGCAGGTGCAGATCACAGTCGATGATGGCCGGATGAACGTCGTTTTTACAGGATCAGGTGGACCTAAAAAATACTTTTGTCAAGGGATTTTTTGAAGGAGGATCTTACCTGGAAGGAAGGATTTTAAAAAAGGACTTCCGTTTATGTGGGTATTTCCGATGAGAATTGATATCCTATAATGACCCGCATGTCGTACAGTAAACTTAACGACGGCGTTGTTGACGCTTTGAGGTTCAGTCCCTCCCAATTCGACGAGAGTGGCTACTCTTCTATGTCCTTCGCTTTCGCTAACATCCACAATCAGCCTGTCAGTATCGCATATCGGATACGGCTGACCGTTCCTTTGAAAAAACTAAAACAAAAAATTCTTTGTAGACAGTTTAAATGACTACTAAAGCAGGAGAGTCAAATAGTTAAGTACTTCAAACTAATGGTTTCCCAGGCTTTCAAAGTTTCAACAAGGATTTCAAGTATTTCTCTTAAAACCCAAAAGTTAAACCGTTTTTACGCCTTTCATTTCGCTTCAGAAAGAATTATAACAAACCGCTTGCAATAAATTATAACTTTATATCTGTGGGAATAAATAAAGCGGACTCCCAGAGGAAGTTGAGGTAAGAAACCGAATAAAAATTGGTTGGAAATAAAATGGAATTATTGATGGCGGACGTGAGGTCAGAGGCGAGAAGATAAGGAAGAAAAATTGAATTCTTTTTCCCAGACACAAATTCAGAGGTGGCAACAAAAACAAATTTAAACGAAAAATTCAATCAGATTAAAATGTCGCCAGATTTTATTAAGTTGCGGATTCCTCATTCCTTACATGAAAAGAAGCTCTCCTCTTGTGCTTTATAAAAATTTTATAAAAAAGTTAATTGGTTCATAGATAACCGAGATTTTGAAGCTTGAAAAACTTTTTCTATGTTTAATGGGTCCCTTGATATTTCTATCTCTCATGAAAAGTACAGCGATAACAATAATTTCTCTCTTTTCAAGAGAGGAGGGGGAAAAAAGGTTTTTCTGATAAAAACAAGATAAAAATTCAATTAACCTAAAGCTATCTTGCGAAATCCGTATGTTCCAGGCGGGTGGGAAAAGCGGCGAAGTGTTTTAAGATTACTGAATCCCCGAATCCGTTTTCGCCTTTGAAAGGAGTGAAGTTTTCCCTGGAGAGGGTGGGTGGGACTCGTCACCCTCCGAATGAATAAACCATCGCTCCACCGCATCTTCTATGCGGTTTTCGACTGACCTAGAATTGTTTCGCAATCTTCCCTTGTTTTCCGCCGAACGTCTAAACCTCAACAAAGGAAACCTTTTTACACGTCAGCATCCCCGTAGCTTGTCATTTTTTTAAATTCCATAGTGCGATTTATCAACGCGTTGAAAGCTAAAAGCTCTATAAGGTGAAAAAGGTTTCCCTACCTTAATAAATCTAAGGAAAAAACTGTTGCTGCAATAAAACTCGCCACCTTTCCGCCCCATACCTGGCCTCCATCCAAAAAAATTTGCCTTCTTTCATAATCTTGAAAATTGATAGGCGATGATTTTTTTACGTATATTCACTCCCTCAAATTTATTACTCTCTTGAGATTCTTGGCGAAACTTACGGATATTGTTAGTGACATAGACTGGCCAACTTGCTGTGGGTCTTCCCAGTGAAATTGAACCGTCGTGTTTCCCGTATGTAGGTATTTTCCAGTGACGTATTGAAGGAGGGAATGTTTTGCTTCCGGGGCGAGCGAGGGCTGCGTCATCGCGGCCAAAGTCACCAGTCCTGCCACGCTTACAGATACAACCAGCATCCCTCCTATTAATAAAAAATTAATTACCCTTCACATTAAAAATTGTGTTCTTTATTATTGATTCTGCAATAGACTGCAAGTGTCTTTAATGGCCTCAAAAAGGGCTTCTTTAATTATCATTAGAATTCATTTTAGGTCTATAGGATTTTTCAAATTACGGAATGTCCAGGCGTCTTGATGGTTGCTGTTTTTGACGACGGCGCTCCATAATTCGGCTTTCAAAGAACTAAGATCTTCTTTTGAAACTGGCAAAGCTTGCCGGGCGGTACTCCAAGTCGGAAAATCCTTCCCCAAAAGAAACCTCGCCCTCGAATCCTCCAGCCAATAGACGTCTTCCAAAGAAGTAACATCTTCTTGGATCAATCTGTAATATTTAAAACATCATTAAAATCACATTAGGGGGTGATAAGAATCAGTCATTAAGGAAAAAGCATCTATTTTGGAGAATATCAAAAATGTTAAGCGTGTCCTCATTTTTTTCAAGCACGCAATTTGTTTAGCTGAATGACCCTTGTAACCTCTCATAATCCTACAGGTTCCCCGGTATTGTTTTTCTTTCAGCGTTTAAATAAAGCGTGTTTTAAGAGGCCGTTTTCTAATTAACATAAAACGGACATGGGAGAAAGGGGATTCTTTTATACTTAAAATATACATGGGAACCAGACTTTTTTTTAAAGAAAAAACATTAAAAGCTTAAAAAAACAAACGGGGTCAGAGGCTGAAAAATTAATGAAAGCCTCCGAGGATACAACCCTCCTGCAACACCTATCCGTCATGCTGGTTTAGCCTACGTAAAAAAAAGACGGCGGACTTAAATTTTTTTCAGAGAAATTTATTAACAGGAATTCTTCACTAGTTGACGTTTTAAATTAGTTGACCCTAAACACAACTTTATTACACTCAGCTGGTTAAGTGTTAAAGCAGTAAAGGACAAATGCTGACCTATGATGATGATGGTGAAGACCGAGATCGTACAGCCATTGCCTTAAAATAAGCCTTTGCTGTAGCAATCTGGCGGCCCTCTGAAGCCTCTCTTCGTCGTGAGGATGAAGTTCAGGGAGATCTTCCACCGTCGCGCAGCTCACCAAACTCGAAATCCCTGCGTAAAAAACACAAATCGTAAACTCCATATTTTTATAACTTTCTCGATACAGACAATAAAAAAAAGTTTTTCATAAAAGCTACATGTAGAATGTGGAACAATAAATTATTTTGAACTAGGCCACCCTCCATGAGAGTTTGCCAAGGATGACAATTTTTTTTTAACAATTCCGCATTGTGCTTTCAAACGGTTTTTGGAGCGCATTATAGAGAAAACCCGTATTTTAAAGAAAAAGACATATAAATTAAAATGTCACCCCTGAAGATCAATTGGACTTCTAAACACGCAGCATTTAGATAAAAAAACTTTTTATTTTGAATCTCAATTTTCAGTATTTTTAGCTATTAAAGAGCTTTTATGTTTCAAAAAACCACAGGTAGAAGAAAATTTGTATACAAAATTAATCCCTGGTGGGCGATTCTAAAAATTAACGTGTTCTACACCTAAAATTTATGATTGCTCATTGTAAAGAAGATCATTAAAAAGCGATTTCATTAAGCTAAAAGCTTTTTTCATTGCTTTTTTTTTAAATCTGAGAGAGAAAATTTTATGTGCGTCTTTATTAAAAGATTAATTAAAACCTTTGTCGCCTTTCCTTTTTATTTTCGGGGTAGTAAAAACTCTATTTTAATAGAAAGGGGAGGAAATTAAGATGAAAAAGTTTCCGATGGAATGATCTCACGTGTTTTCTTCGTTCTTAAGTTGTCGAGGAAGGGGTGGGAAAAACTAAGTTCAATCCATTTCGATTGGTTTCTGCCAACTTTGAAGGACGAAGTGAGGAAAAAAAGTTTTCGAGAACAATTTATCGAAGTGTTTTCTTGGATCTGTTTGGTCCTAAAAGAAAAAAAAATTTAAACTAGTTCAAAAATGAATTTTCTTTGACGATTTTTGCAAACCTTGATTCCTGATACCTTTTTTACAGTTTTTCTGTTGCCCTTCCAATTTATAGGATTCAAAGGCCGTTTTCATCGATTCGGACCGGGGGAAGTAAATGGAGCGGAAAGCCGTCAGGGTGTATGAATCTCCACGATTTCATTCAGTGTAGACCAATTTTTCAAAAATCTCGAACTTTTTTTTTGCCATCGAAAACCGTTTTGTAAGAATATCTTGAGCAAATCGAACAGAATAAAAGATACTTTTTTCTCCAGGGAGTTTTTTAGTCGGACTCGTAAACGAGGTGATCCATCAAAAGGGGATGTAACTGTCATCCGAAAGGGATGGGATGGGGTTGACAGGGTGGAAATTAGGACAACACATCCTACATGAAATACACGCCCAACATAATCAAGTTTTATCTACGACGATAAAATAAACGAATTTAAAAAAAAACATGATCTCTTCATAAAAGCGACAATGAGAAACCACTTTTAGAGGTGGGACCAAAAATTAAAAACCAGAGGTAGTCAGGATATCATAACTGAAAAGCTTTCTCCAATGCTTTTTGGAGTGTGAAGAGATAAGTGTGGCGAGTTTAGAATTTAAGCCCTTCTAAGTACCGCCAAAAAGCCCCAACCCTTCTATATACTTTAGAAGTACTTATTTTTAAATTGATTTGATACAATTTAAAAGTAAATAATTTACAAACTAGCGATTGATTTCTTTTTTCTTCTTCTTGAAATATCTTTATCGTTAATTAAGAGTTAAAGAAAGGATTGAAACTCCGCAGTTATTTGTGTATCCAACAAGTTGCCATAGTCACAAACTATTATCGACCTAAGCCTTTTATTTTTAATCTCTTTTCCAAAAACCGGATTTTAAAGTTGATTTGTTTACCTGACGAATTGCTGTCCGAAGAACGCATGGTGGTCATTGCGATCGAGCAAATTTCGTCTGTCATGATTGGACGGCGTCGAAAATTTGGACCCAAAAAAATTTTTTAAATAAAAAAAATTTTTATTATCACGTCTTTTATTGTCGGCTTTTTCTTCCTTATTTTTGTGCTTTTTCCTTTGAAGGTGCGCGGGGCGTCTTCGGTTCGCCCTCAATGAAAACTGAATTTACAAAATGGGTAAAAAAAAGGGGGGGTTTGCGGCACGTTCGTTTGCGCAACCGCCTCCCTTTTCAACCCCCTTCCGGCTTTAAAACCCCGGGGTAGGTCCCAAATCGATCACAGACCTGGACAGAACGTTTGTTCTTTTTTTTATACTTTTGTTATTGTTAATTTAATAAAAATAATAAAAATTAAGTTTATGTGTAGTGTTCTTTAAAATAAAAAGTGGACTTACCTTTATTTTTAAATAATTTTTTGAGGTGAAAAAGCTCATGTTCTGAAAGCCAGTCGTACACCAACTTCGTCTCGTCGGCTTCTTTGGTTAGGAATACGTAAATATTCATAAATGTGAATATTATTCCGAAGACGACAAGGGCGAAATTCGTAAATCCCGCCATTGGCTCACTTATAGGCGACCGTGACTCAAGGTTAGCTTCGGACCCCTCTCGAGAGAGAGGGAATTACCTCGAAAACATACGCGGAAAATCAATTTATTCTTACTAGACGAGCGTTATTGTTTAGTAATTACGAAAGTTTCGTCGAGAGGATAGCGGGTCCTCGCCTTTTCCCAGACAGATTCGAACCGAACGGTTTTCCTTTTTCTCCAGCAGAGTGATCCTGGAGTAAAAGCGACCTTTTGGAATGGGCCCCCCTCCCCCCAGGAATTCGCCACCCGCGTATGAATCATTGACTGAAACCCTCACCTACCCCTTTTAAAATACACCTACGCTTCAATTCATTAAAAACCCACACTTTCTTTGAATTCCCAACTATCACTGAACGAAATCTGTTTATTGCCTCTAAGTTTGCCCACCCAAGTAAACTGAAGATAAAATATAACGATCATAAAAGTTCAATTTGAGACAACAAAAAAACCCAAAACGCTTTTACTTTAAAGACAATTTAGATTTTCAAGGTTCCAACCAGAGTTAGGCCATATTTGGTTTAAAAAGTAATACGTAGTTTAAGAGCTTCCAACGAAAACTTCCTTAAAGAGAAGTAACAATATAGGAGGGGGAAGTATAGAGGAGGGGAAGTACAAGGAAGGGGAAGCACAAAAGGAGGGGAAAACTAATTTCAAGCATTTTCTCAAGACAAATTTTTATTTTTTCAAAAAAATTTCCAAGTTATTTTTCCAAATTTTTTTTTTGTTTTTTGAAAAATTTTCCAAGTTTTCTTTTCCACTGAATTTTCCAAGTTATTTTTTCAATTTTTTGGGGGAGAATAATTTCAAGCATTTAGACAATTTTTCTTTTTTCAAAAAATTTTCCAAGTTATTTTTCCAATTTTTTTTGTTTTTAGAAAAATTTTCCAAGTTTTCTTTTCCACTGAAAAATTCCAAGTTATTTTTTCAATTTGTTTTCGTCAAAAAATTTTTTAAGGTTTTTTTATTTTTTTGAAAAATTTGCAGTTTTTCTTTTAGTTTTTTTGAAAAAATTTTTTTAAGTATCAAGATAGAAATAAGGGGAATTCTGCCCTAGGAATGCCCCTCTCGTAAAGGGTGGAAGTATCCAATTTCTCCTTACTAAAAAACAAAAAGAAAGAAAAAATTTTTTATTACACCATAAATTTCTAAAAAATGTAAGGAGTAATTGGTGAAAATTTGGTAAAAATTGGACCAACGGTTCGGCCGCAGCGAATTTTTTAAAATTTCAAATAGACACATCTCCGCCATTTTTTCAAAATACAAAAATCGCCCTCGTTAGTTTCTTGTTTCTTGTCATTAATTGGTGAAAATCGGTTGAAAACTGTCGCCGTAAAGTGTTCCAGAAAAAAATGCTACGGCCGGCCGGCACAACAGACAAAGTTGTGATCGGTAAAGATCAATATTCGATTTGACCCTCCAGAGTTTAGAAGACCCTTTGCCAAAAATCCAATGTGGAGGGTATCACAATAACTTCTTTAAGGAAGTTAAAAATTACCAAAAAATCTGCGTTTATCCAAAGAAAGGGTGTATCGAGAGACACAGACTACAAAATAATAAATATTCAAGTTATTATATTACAATAAAATCATTTAAAGCTTGGTTTCAGACTTGATAGGTTCAAGTTGTTTGATGTCATTCAATGTTGTAGTACTTCCACATTTGAAATACTTTTCCAGAGTCATTTTCGCTGAAGGCTCTTTACCCGACAGTCTCCTCCTAGGAGCAGACTTCGGCTTTCCTTCGAAGCACTTTTCTTGTGCTTCAAAAGCCAATTTTCTTTCGATTCGCTCTTCGGAGTCCGACGGCATCGATGGTCATGCGGCGACGTCCCATCGATGACTAGATTCGGAAGATTCATCGTCGGACTTTCTTTTATCGGAGTCAGTTGTATCTTGAGTCTTTTTCCATTTGGAGATTTCATTTCAGGAGAAACGTTATTCCGACTAAAATCATCAGAACCTCTTCTTTTTATCCCTCGTTTTCTTATTCTTCCACTGCATTCTATAAAAAACACAATGTTTAGTAAAAATGAAAGTTGGTATCCCTGAAGCTTTTTTAACTATCGTCTTGCCAAAATATAGCAGTGTAACCAAGAAAAAACATAAATTTTTACCTTTTATATGGCACATAAACTTAGTTTTAACTTTTTTATAAAAATTCGGGTAGTTTCAGTCTCTTCTGCCTCTCCTCCTATAATATCGTCTTCTTTAAAATTTGAATAGTTAGGCCTCCAAATTTTGTAGGAATTGTCATCTGAGGAAGAAGCAATCTAAAAAATAATTAGTAAAATAATTTTTCTTTAAATAAATAATTACTTTGATGCTACTCGTTTTACACCATTCGACACAAGTGACTTCGTTTTTGTGCCCTCTTAATTTGACAATAGGGACCTCTGGGTTGTCGACTGCCCAAATGTAGACATCATGATCTGAAGAACCGCTTGCCACATACATTCCATCAGGGCTGACAGAATTCCTGATGTAGTAACCAGAAACTTGATGCCCAGTGAATTGCTTTACTGTTAACAAAATTAATACACATTTTCAATAAAAAAATTGGTTTACTAGGTTCTTTTCGGTATGATGCGACGTCAAAGCAGTATAAGCGATTTGAGACGCTGTTCGCATAAAGTTTCATGCCGCAGGGACTTATACAAAGATTTGAAAATCCTTTTCGATGTTCTGCAGGAGTTTCAAGAGT
The DNA here is from genome assembly GCA_014119065.1 of Orius insidiosus. Lineage (NCBI taxonomy): Eukaryota > Metazoa > Arthropoda > Insecta > Hemiptera > Anthocoridae > Orius > Orius insidiosus. The sequence continues at coordinate 10,765 of JACGAQ010000648.1, read as the reverse complement.
TGTAAGCGGCTTCGGTTGGTGGAGTCTTATCGAATATAACCTACGCATGTCCCACACTTTTATCACCCTGTAAAATATTTTATGGTTAAAATTAACATATGTTAAAAGATTAGCTATTTTATAAGAAAGTTCAGATGGTGACCATTTTGAAAAATGGAGGTAACTTATGACGTAGGTGTTTTTTGTGAGAAGGCTACATAAGATCAGGTTGTAAATGAACAGGCCATTAGATGTGTTTTGAAATATAAATTGGTGAAAAAATGGAATCGAAAAATGAAAAAGAAGAAGTGAAAGTTGAAAAACAAGATGTGGAAAAGGCCGAAAAATGTGAAGCAGAGAAATTAGATTCATTTCCGTATAGAATCGGTTGGTATCAAACAGAAGCACAAGTTGTAGTTGAGATATTCGCAAAAAACGTCGTTTCTGATAAAGTTAGGATTGATTTCCATCAAAATGAAGTTAAGCTAGACTTTAACGTGAAAGATAAAGAAGAGAAGTTGGAGAAGGTGATTATGCTCTTTTCGGACATTGTACCACACAAATCGTCGTTTAAGGTTCTATCGACGAAGATAGAGATGAAACTTGCTAAAATGGAAGGCGGGAGATGGGACGACTACGAGAAAAAAGAGGCGAAGCCGACGGGTAAGACTGAAAAGAAAAACTGGGATAAACTCGTCTCGCAGATCGAAGACGAAGCGAAAGACGGCGACGCTCAACTCAACGAGCTCTTCCAGAAAATCTACAGCGAAGGGAGCGACGAAGTTAAAAAAGCGATGGTCAAATCGTTCACCGAATCCGGCGGAACCGAACTCAACACCAACTGGGATTCGGTGAAAAAAGGCAAATGCGACATCAAACCACCACAAGGAATGGAGTGGAAATCTTGGGATAGTTAACTTTATACTCAATTCTGTTATCTTCATGTTATTTATCTAATTTGTTTTCTTAATTTCTTTATTCACCAAATAAAATTAAATCTTAACCATCTTGTGTTTGACTCCATAAAAAAAATGGCGACAGCCAAAGAGGATTTCGTCATTGAAGATGCAACATATGCTAACTTTATTGAATATGAAGCAAAATCTGCAGTCAGTTAACTTAGCTTTGTGAAAAAAATCATCAGAAAGCAGTTCAACCGCCAAAAATGATAACATGATACATCCGAAATCTGTAGAAAACGATTAAGGGGATATGAGGGTTTTAAGTTAGTTGCTTTGTACATATTTCTTTGTGAGCAACGGTTTTCGGTTTTTCCCTTCTATCTTGGAAACTGTCGCTCAAAACGAAAAAATGTCCTAAGTAAAAGTTGTAGCTACTGAAATTTACTACATAAAATAACTTATTGGTTTTTTCCGTCAGAGCAATGTTTTAGGAGATATGGAGGTTTTAAGTTTTCAGACAGGCTCTGTAGGATTATTAGTTTTAACCTCATAACTCCTTAAATATTGCTCTTACGCAAATAATGAATAAAGAAATTTTTGTAGGAAATCTTTGTACCTACAACTTTTACTTAGGACATTTTTTCGTTTTGAGCGACGGTTTCCGAGATAGAAGGGAAAAACCGAAAACCGTTGCTCACAACGAAAAATTTGCAAAGCAACTCACTTAAGAACCCTCATATCTCCTTAAGTATTGCTCTGACAAAAAAACCAATGAGGTCTTTTTTGTAGGAAATTTCTGTAGCTACGACTTTTACTTATGACATTTTTTGTTTTGAGCGACGGTTTCCGAGATAGAAGGGAAAAACCGAAAACCGTTGCTCACAACGAAAAATTTGCAAAGCAACTCACTTAAGAACCCTCATATCTCCTTAAGTATTGCTCTGACAAAAAAACCAATGAGGCCTTTTTTGTAGGAAATTTCCGTAGCTACGACTTTTACTTAGGACATTTTTTCGTTTTGAGCGACAGTTTCCGAGATAGAAGGGAAAAACCGAAAACCGTTGTTAACAACGAAAAATTTGCAAAGCAACCAACTTAAATACTTCCAAATCTCCTAAAGTATTGCTCTGACGGAAAAAACTAATAAGATATTTAATGTAGTAAATTTCAGTACCTACAACTTTTACTTAGGACATTTTTTCGTTTTGAGCGACGGTTTCCGAGATAGAAGGGAAAAACCGAAAACCGTTGTTAACAACGAAAAATTTGCAAAGCAACTCACTTAAAAACCATCATACCTCCTTAAGTGTTTTGTCTCTTCTGAAAAGTAGCCAAAAGGCTGTACATGCTGCATCAACGACTATTTGACCCCAAGGGCTAAGAAGAACCATTAACCCACTATGGAGAGTATGACAACATAATACTTACCCATCTTGAGATGAAGAGCTGAAGAGTGTATTCTCATCCTGAAATGCCAAGCCTGTTATAGTCAACCTATTTTCATCAGGTACAGTCTTCTTCTTTTTAGGTTTTCTCTTCATTGTGCATTCTAAAAATAACTAAATTAAAAAAAAATAAAAATACAATAAAAATACCAGTTTTAAAATGAGGGCTGATAATTTCATGATCGTGAAGAATTAACTCATCATCAGATCTAGTATCCCAAAACTTAATAACGCCATCTCGACCTCCGGAAGCATAGAAATCTTAAAAATTTGATATTAAATTGAAAATTTAGTTTTTATACTCAATTTACAGTTGGTATCAGGCCTCGGTACAACAACGGTAACGCTACGGTTGTGGCGGTCGAATATTCTGGTACTTCTGATTTCTCCTTCTCCGATTTGCCACAAACGGCAAGAATGGTCCCCTGATGCCGTCAAAAATTCGGGATTTTGGTTCGACCAAGTTAAGTCAAATATTGCATTATTATGTGCAATAAAAGCTATAAAAAATAAATAAAAACAATAAAAAATAAATCAAAAATCTCCCTACACATAACTTTATAGAAATTAAGTCCTCCGTGGCTGGAAGGTTCAGTCTTGGACTTCCACCATTGGAGACCGGGGTTCGATCCCGGGTTGGGTGTAGGGATTTTTGTTTGGAAGTTAAATTCCAAATAAATATTCTTCCACAAAATCCGCGATAAATTGGTCTGGCCACTCCTCTGGAGTTGGCCCTGATAGGGCGCCACGGCAATATGGCGAGAGCCCCGCCTGGGTCCTCCCCCCTCCCTTAAATGGCCTATGGGCTAGTCCAGAAAAGAAGAAGAATGGATTAACCGATGAGGAAGAAGGCCTCTTGCTCATCGGTTAAATCCCATTCTTCTTTCTTTTTTTTTAAAAGTCAAATTAAGTCAACAGAAAAAACATAGGGCTCCCTGCGAAAAAAATTTTTTATTTTTTTTTAACTCTAAAAAAAAAATTTTTACCATCTTGCAAAAACCGCAAAAGGAGGGTAATTCAATAACTTCTCTTTGAGAGAGGTAAAAAGCTCTAAAAATTAGCCAAACGCTATTTATTTGGAGAAAGATAAACCTTCTTATCACACTTTCTTATCTCAAAAATTCAGCATATGCTCTGCCCTCGCCTTTTAGCAAAAAATGAACTGGCTACTCAATAAACTTACTGTTTCTCTGCGGCTTTTCTACAATACGAGCAGTATCATGGACTGAAACACGACCCTCTTCGTTCGCTGCAGCGATGAGATTCCTGTACTGCTCACCATTTCCGAACTTACAAGCAAAAACAGGTGATAACGAATTTTTACCCCCATTTCGCTTTGCGTTTCAAAATCGAAAAAAACATCTCGATAATGGTTCCTCAAGAGGCGATACATCTGGTCGACCCTTTTAGAATACACTACAATCCAAATAAACATAAAAATGCAAAACATAAAAAATATCCTTACCCATCCCTAATCTCATACGATCAATATTTTCTATTAAATTCATCATATATGTGAAGCAATAACGTAATCCAAACGTTGAAAAACAACAAAATGATGAATTGTTTTTCTATTCACCAAATGAAGGCATATAGAGAAAAAGTTTAAGCATTACATTTTAGGAATGGCATATTAATTAATCATTAACTGATATGAATTGGACCAAAAGAAACAATTTTTTAACCTTCAGAGGCCGGCGCCCGCCAAATTTTTCCCTCATTCGCGCCAAAAAGTCGATACAGCAACTCTCGATGTCAGGTGATCGATGTATTTATAACCCTCAAGAAGGTTATTTTGTTTGTTGTTGAAATCACAGCGGTTTTTGTTTTTTGATTTCACTTTTTATTCCTTTGCTAAAAATGCCTGCTATTGGCGGATATGATACGCATGACGATGGCCCGGGGTTCGTCGGAATACGTTTTTGTCAAGAATGGTAATTTTGTTATTAGTAATATTAAAAATACTAATTTCTTCGTGTTTTAGTAATAACATGTTGTACCCTAAAGAAGATAAGGAAAATAAAGTGTTACTTTACGCTGTAAGTATATATTTAGATTGAATGGCGGAGAAAGAAACGCGGAATTTTAGTAGTTGTAGAGGCGTCTGTGTGTTATCACCAGCACCCCCATTTTTACAGGATTTACGATAGTTTTCCTTTGTTTTTTGACAGATTAACTTAAGTTTTACAGGATTGTTGTTTGTAGTTATGATTGGGAGTTTCCCTCGTTTTTTTTCTCTATCACTTTCAGTTCTTTAGACTTCAAAAACGAGATTCCCACATTCTAGTATTTTTAAAAGAGTCTGTGTGTTTTCGACAGAAACCCCCATTTTTACAGTATTTTCTGGAATTTTTCTCAGTTTTTATTTTTTTGACAGAAAAACCTTATTTAAAAACTGGGTTTCCATGTTTATTTTTTTTTTTTATTATTATTTTTTTTTTTTTTTTTTGGCTTTTCGCAAAATATACACTGGTTTGTCAGGAGTTTTTCTTTTTTGATGGGTTTTATGTCCGCTTGATGATATATTTTATGGGTTTTTTGACTTATCGGACGCTTGTCAGAAAAAGGACTGAAAAAGGAGTTTTTCTGTTTTCTGGCAGATTGCGCACATTTTTACTTGATTTTCAGGAGTTTCTCTTGGTTTTTTTTTTTTTGCAAGGAAGCCCCATTTTTGTCTAATTTTTGGAAGTTTTTCACGGCATTTTGTCAAAGAATCTCCATTTTACAGATTTTTCTGTAGTTTCCCTTGATTTTTCATAGAGAAACCCAATGTTTACACGATGTTCGGGTGTTTTCCTTTCTTTTTTGATTGTGTTTCTCTCTAACTCTCACTTCTGTAGACTTCAAAAACGAAATTCCACATCCCTAGTACTTTTAGCATAATCTAGGTGTTTTCGACAAAACGCCCTTTTTTACAATGTTTTCTGGACTTTTTTTTTTAACAGAAAAACCCCACTTAACTCTGGGTTTTTCTTGCTTTTCGCAAAATAAAAATACTGGATCGTCAGAAGTTTTTCTCAGTTTTCTGACAGATTAACCCCATTTTTACTAAATTTTCTAGAGTTTCCCTTGGTTTTTTTTTTTTTTTTTTTTTTCTCTCAAGAAAGCCCCATTTTTGTCTAATTTTTGGAAGTTTTTCACGGTATTTTGTCTAAGAATCTCCATTTTTACAGAACTTTCTGTGTTTCCCTTGGTTTTTCATAGAGAAACTCAATTTTTACAGGATGTTCAGGTGTTCTCCTTTCTTTTTTGATTGTGTTACTCTCTAACTCTCACTTCTGTAGACTTTAAAAACAAGATTCCCACATTCCTAGTACTTTTAGAAGAATCTGGGTGTTTTTGACAGAAACCCCCATTTCCACAGTGTTTTCTGAAATCTTTCTCGGTTTTTTTCGACAAAGAAACCCTATTTAAAAACTGGGTTTTTGAGGGTTTTTCTTGGCTGTTTGCTAAATAAAAAACTGGCTTTTTAGGGGTTTTTCTCAGTTTTCTGACAGATTAACCCCATTTTTATTGGATTTTCTGGAGTTTTCCTTAGTTTTTTTTTTTACAATAGCCCCATTTTTGTCGAATTTTTGAAAGTTTTTCACGGTATTTCTCCATTATGACAGGATTTTCGGGTGTTTCCCTCGCTTTTCTCTCTAACTCTCAGTTCTGTAGACTTCAAAAACGAGATTCCCATACCCTAGTATTTTCTAAGAAATACTATGATAAATAAATACAGAAAACTTAAAAACTGGGTTTTCGAGGGTTTTCTTGGCTTTTCGCAAAAAAAAATACTGGTTTGTCAGGAGTTTTCAGACAAATTAACCCCATTTTTACAGGTTTTTGATAGTTTTCCTTGGTTTTTTTCACAGAGAAACCCTATGTTTGCAGAATGTTCAGGAGTTTCTCTCGGTTTTTTGATCGGGCTTCTCTCTAACTTTCAGCTCTTTAGACTTCAAAAACCTGATTCTACTATTTTTTGGAGAGGCTGGGTGTTTTCGAAAGAAATCTCCATTTTCGCAGTATTTTCTGGAATTTTTCTTGGTTTTTTTTTTTTTGACAGAGAAAACCCTTCAAAAACTGGGTTTTCGAGAGTTTTTCTTGGATTTTCTAAAAAAAAAAACAAACAAAAAAAAAAAAAAAAAAAAAAAAAAAGTTTGTCAGGATTTTTTCTCAATTTTCTGACAGATTAAGCCTATTTATACTGGATTTTCCCTTGATTTTTTTTTTACATAGAAGCCAAGTTTGTGGAATTTTACTCTATATTTGGTCAAAGAATCTCCATTTTTACACAATTTTCTGGAGTTTTCCTTGGTTTTTCGATTGGAGTTTCTCTCTCACAATGAGATATTTCCCTCATTTTAATATTTTTAGTGGATTCTAGGGATTTTCACCAGAATCTCAACATTTTGAGGCAAGAAAAAATCAATATTGCTGGCTTTATATGTATATATTGTTCATTTTCGGCTTTCCTTTTCCTAATCTAATTGCATTAGGCTAAAACAAGCATTTCGCGACGCCGCCAAGGGGAGCTTGAAAACGAGATCACGGGTGCTTCATCTCTCCTCAAATTTCTTTTGTCATACTAAACCCACAAGACTTGGCGGTCATGTTGGTTTAGTATCTCAAGCGCCTCGATTTTTAAAGAGACCCTGATTTGTTATAGGTAGGCCTTTTTTTTGGAACAAAATTTTTTATTGCATTAATAAAAATTAAATTTAAAAAAAGGACTCACGCTAACGCCCCCAGCCACTTAGCCATTGCCCCCTATCACCCAAATTTTGCTTAACACTTTCAACGCGGCGGCCATATTGCCGTTCCTCTTCAGTCGACGGATAGTTTATTAAATAACTTATTGTACTGACGGAAAGTTTTTTTTAATAATTCAACTCCTAATGTATGTTTAGTCAAGGGAAAAATAGTTAAAAAAATATATTTGGGTTATTTACTGGAGAAATCATTATGACGGGTATACCCGTCAGCCGTCCACGCGAACGAATTTTTCGGCGGGTTGCCTAGTCAGCCCCTGCCGTCTACCCAGAAACTCTTTTTCATTACGTCTTTTCAAATATATAAATGGTAATCTTCATCGAAATAAGGATAGGAAAGCTAATAAATTATCATAAATATTAATATTGAGAATAATTTAATAGTTTATACAATTAAATAATAAATTTAAAAAAAAACGACTAATGACGAAAACTGACATTTGCACGGTCTTCTAGGGGGTTGAAAGAGGGGCGGTGGACGAAAATAGAAACATTTTCTACCTACTCAGCCGCAGAGAGAAGGCTCATGACGGGTAACCCGTCAACCGTCCTCCAGTAGCGTTTCGATAGTACGGGTATACCCGTCATCAGTGAGAGGGAAGTGCATCGATATGACGGGTATACCCGTCATCCGCGTTGAAAGTGTTAACGCCCCCGTTGAGAATCACCGGCCTAAAGTTTTCTTTATCAGGCTACTAGTTTTTTCCCTTATTCTCAACCATCTTTTGAAATTCCATCATTTCAGATATTGCTAAATTATAATTTTTCTTTTAGTGCAGAAATTGCGATTATAAACAACTTGCAGACAGCAATTGCATATATGTCAACAAAATTATGCACGAAATTGAGTAAGTTTTTGATTTTATTAATTTAAAAAAAAAGGTACAAACTTTAAATTTCAGCGAACTAACACATATTGTGTCAGACGTTATATCTGATCCTACGCTACCCAGGACGGAAGAGCATCCATGTCCAAAATGCAGCAATCGTGAAGCCGTCTTCTTCCAGGCCCAAACAAGAAGAGCTGAAGTACGTTTTTTCAAAATTCTTTTCAAACCAACATTTTAAATTTTATTTTTTAGGAAGAGATGAGGCTACTACGTATGTACCAATCAGCATTGCACTCATAGATGGACTGAATGATCTGAAAAATCTACAAATTTAAAATTGATAAAATATATAAGTTTTATTGGTATTATACAGTTTTTTAAATTATAATAATAATAGCACACATTCTATTCTATTTTACATTCAAAGAAAAATTTAGTGAATCTCAAAGAAGCCGTTTTCAGTCTTAAGCGCCAGTGAGCACTTAATGATATGTGAATGTGCCAATTTTTAATTTAAATTTATTTTTTTATTTACAAGCTATATTGGCTGTTAAATCATGAAAAAGAACTATTTTAATAGTTTTTGGGGTTTTACAATATCAATAAGGAAGTTTAGTTAGGCACATCTCTAGTAGAGTTTGAAGAAGTCCTTCAAATTTTCGGTCAACTTAATGGCGGAAAAACACCTTTTTTTATCTTTCCAGTTTCTAAAAAAACCATTGATTTATGCCAAAAAAACTGAATTCGTTAAAACACCACTAATCAGCCAATCTCGGAACATTAATTTCATTTAAGTAAATAGTCAAAAGTACAGAAACTATATTAATAATAAATATATAAAGTAATACAATTAGTTATAGAGTATTTTAACAGGGCATGCAATATTAAGCAATTCAAAAATTTGATTTTAAGCAGGCCGATATTGAGCTGTGAATTTGGTCGGATGAATTTTTTTAAAAAAAGATAACAAAATTATAAACAAGATAAGAATAACAATGTTAACCGTTTTACCAAAAAGGAACATAAATATTAAGCTTTGGTACATAAAGCAATAAATATTGCACAAGAACACATTTCTTTTAAAAATTTTTATACAGAATGAGCGTTTAGGGTCGTCGGACGACCATATTTCGATAGCAAGGAAGTCGGCAGATGTGACTTAGGATTAGTTTGTGAAGTGAAAGGCTTCCTTTTGATCCTAGCTGCTCGATGGTAGTCTCGTCGTTTGTAAAGTGACCAGCTGGTCGTAAAGGATAGCAAAAACGAATATCCCAAAAAGGCTGCATTCCATAACCAATATTATGCAATGAACACTAAAAATCATTATTTAATGCCAATTATTTGAAGTTTTTATACATTCTTGATTGCTTTATGATTTCATTGCTGCATTCAGGGCACGCTCGTATCCAAGAGGCGACAACAAGGAGAAAAGCGTACGCTGATAAGATTCCAACGCAGACTAAATATTGGATGAAATACATTTGGTTTTTTTCTCCCACACAATATTGATCCTGGAATCAAAAAATGTAGGTGCGTTCTGGTAAATTACGTTAAATAACAAATTATTTTAAAAAATGGATTTCTAGAATTCATGAAAATATGCACAGTAGTTTAGAACTGATGGGTTATTTTTTAAACTGTGAAGATGGGAAAAAAAGTTAAATGTAAAACCCCCTTGTTTTTTGACGAGAATTGATTGCAATCAAAGTATTTTGGTTTTAGTGCACAGGTGCAACAACTCAGTTTTTAAACTCCTTAAAGAAGTTATATAAAGGGCGTCGCGGTGGCCGCGGTGTTAAGGCGTTAATCCCAAACATTGCGATACGGCGTTCATCAATGGGGTCCAGGATTCAAAGCGGGCGGTCCCCAAATTGAACCCAATGTACCTAAATGAACTTTTCCTACGGAAAACACCACTGACGCGAGGGTGATATAACCTGAATAGTTGAAAACCCTCGTAAAATAAATTTAAAAAAAAAAAAAATTATAAAGAAGTTATTGTGATACCCTCCACGTCGGGTTTTTTGGGAAGGGTCTTCCAGACTCCAGAGGGTCAAATCTTGATCAATATTGATCTTTACCGATATCAACTTTGTCTATGGTGCCGGCCGGCCGTCCGTAGCATTTTTTTTTTTTCGGAACACTTTAGGGCCACAGTTTTCAACCGGTTTTCACCAAATTTTCACCAAATTTTCTTAGTCGGTGAACAAGAAACTAACGAGGGCGATTTTTGTATTTCGAAAAAATAGTGGAGAAATGTCTGTTGGAAATTTTAAAAAATTAGGTGTAGCAATTGGTTGGTCCGATTTTCACCAAATTTTCACCAATACTAAGTTACCTATATTTTTTTTAACGAATTTTTGGTGTAAAAAAATTATAATTCTTTTACATTAATTCTTTTAGTAGGGAGAAATTTCCTTCTTCCATGCCTTACGAGAGGGACCTCCCATGGGCAAAAATCCATTATTCTACCTTGATGCTTTGAAAAATTTTCTGAAAAACAACTTGGAAAATTTTTCGGAAAAAAAAACTTCTCCTGTTACACCTCCTTTATACTACCCCCTCTGTTATACTCCACTCCTTTGTACTACCCCCCGTTTTTTCCCTAAAAAAAAACGCCTCTCCTCCATTATACCCCCGTAAAGACCCCCGTCTTTTCCTTATATACTCCTCCGTTATACTTCCCCTCCTTAATACTACCCCCTACGTCATACTTCCCTACTACTTTATACTACCCCCTCCGTTACACTTCCCCTCCTTTATACTACCCCCACCGTTATACTTCCCCTAAAATTTCTCAAAAACAAAAACTTAAAAAATTTTCTGAAAAAAAAAAAAACTTACATTTTTGTGAA
>JACGAQ010000647.1:0-104961 GCA_014119065.1 Orius insidiosus | reverse complement strand
ACAAAACTCGGAAAATTTTCAAAAAAAAAACTTAGAAATTTTTTCAAAAAAAAAAACTCAGAAAATTTTTTGAAAAAAAAAACTCGGAAAATAAAAAGTAAACTCGGAAAATAAAAATAAAATCGGAAAAAAAACTCGGAAAATTTTTCAGAAAAAACTTACTTATAAAATTTCTTGAAAAAACCTAGAAAATTTGTCAAAAAAAAAAACAAACTTGGAAAATTTTTCGAAAAAAAAAAAAAGAAAAACTTGGAAAAATTTTCAAATAAAACGTCCCCCTCCACTTCCCCTCCTATGTACTTTCCCTTCCTTATACTTCCCGCTCCTTTATACATTCGTTCCCTTATACTTCCCCCTTCGTTATATTTCCCCTGACTTATACTTCCCCCTCTGTTATACTTCCTCCTCCGTTGTACGTCCCCCCGTTATACTTCCCCCTCCTATATTGTTACTTCTCTCTAAGGAAGTTTTCGTTGTACAAGTCAACAAGTACTTTTTTGAATTTTGGCGAAAAAAATCGAATTTTCGTTATAGTAGGGAGGAATGTGAGGAGTTCACCCCTGGTAATAGGGACATCCCTCCACCAGACGGTCCATTTTTCTACCTAAAAATTTTATACAACCGATTTGCCCCTCAACCTTCGTGAATTGTTGAGAAATTACCGTGAGCGATTTTTAAAACTTTGGTGCTATTTCTTATGTTTTTAACAATGAATAGAGAATGAAGTCTTTTTTTTATTTAAAGATTTCCGTTTTTTAGAAAAGGAAAAAGATCATTTTCGAAATGAAACTGAGGCCTCCGAAGGAGGTCATTAATAACTTTCGAGACATTTAGATTTTTACCCTCCTCCCGTTCCTTTCACACCAAGGCCCGTTCTAACCATCCGACAGTAATATTTTACGAACGAAACGAAAGAAAAAGAAAAGAAGAAAGTTAAGGTAAAATTGAGACAGTGCAGGCGATATTTCAAGGAGGGACCTCATCGGCACAATGATTGGACGACATCCAACCTTCTTTTACAGATCTCCCCCTTTTTTTTTTCTTCCCTGTTAATATAAATTGTTTCAGTCACTCTTCCTTATGCCGTAATTTTTGCTCAACTCAAAAGTTTAAATCAAAGACCTTTATATGGAATGTATCAATTCCGAGTGGACCGCACCCTAAAGCTATTCCTTTGACATCGTCCCCTCCTGGTCGGCCCACCCGTCTAATAGAAATTCCACTACAAAACGAATTAGAGATATCGACGTGTTTATGTACGAATTTGCATATTTTACACGGGTTCGCGGATTCCTTTGTGAGGATTACTAGGATGAAAATGCATCGCTGATCATAAATTCGTAATTTGATTCCGGTGTAAAATCTTAAAAGGAAAATTAGATCGGAAAATTCGATGATAAATTGGGATGAGTAGTTGAATTTTTATAGAATGTGAAATGGGTGCGAAAAAGCAACCGTAGGTGTCCAAAAACCAGGCAAACTTGAGATTGATGAATATCACTTTTTAACTTCTGAGTTATTGTGATACCCTCGACGTCGGGTTTTTGGGGAAGGGTCTTCCAGACCCCGGAGGGTCAAATCGAATATTGATCTTTACCGATCTCAACTTTGTCTGTAGTGCCGGCTGGCCGTCCCTCCGTATCATTTTTTTCCGGAACACTTTACGGCCACGATTTTCATCTAATTTTCTTTAGTCGGTGAACAAAAAACTAACGAGGGCGATTTTTTAATTTCGAAAAAATGGCGGAGATATGGCTGTTTGAAATTTTATAAAATTCGCTGCGGCCGAACCGTTGGTCCGATTTTCACCAAATTTTCACCAATTACTCCTTATATTTTTTAAGAATTTTGGTGTAAAAAAATTGCCACTTTTAAATTATTAATTTTTTTGAGTAGGGAGAAATTTCATACTTCTACCCATTACGGGAGGCTCATCCGTAGGCCAAAGAGCCCATTATTTCTACCTTGACACTTACAAAATTTTCGAAAAAAAAAACTTAGAAATTTTTCGAAAAAAAAGAAAAAACTCGGAAAATTTTTCAAAAAAAAAGGAAAACCTGGAAAATTTGTCGCAAAAACAAAAAAATTTAAAAAAATTTCACAAAAAAACAAACTAGGAAAAAAAATAGAAACCTTCCCCTTCCTTATTCCTACCCTCCTTTATACTTCCCCCTCCCTTATACTTCCCCCTCCTTTACACTCCCCCTCCGTTATACTTCCCCCTCCGTTATACTCCCCCCTCTGTTATACTTCCCCCTCCGTTTTACGTCCCCTCCTATGTACTTCCCCTTCCCATATACTTTCCCTCCTATATTGTTACTTCACTTTAAGGAAGTTTTCGTTGGAAGCTCTTCAAACCAGTACTTTTCGTAGCGAAACTCGAAATTTTTCCAGTTTTCCAGGAAAATGGAAATCTTTCACAAAAATTTCTTTTTTTCGTGACTTTATTTTCCGATCGGGAGAAAGAAGATTCCAAAATAAAAGTAAATGGGTCGGTTTTTCTCCGAATACGTATAATAAAAGAAGAAGCCAAAGGATCTCCCGGGGACTCTAAAAACGTATGTTGACGGCCTTTTTTCCAAAGCGTAAATTCTATCGAGTAATCCCAGCCTTAAATGAAACAACGGCCTTTTGCCCTTCGGAGAGGATTTAAAGGACTTTTTTTTAGGTGGTCCCGTGCTTTCTGTTGGGGTTTTAAAGTGTCCCTTTTAAGAGGAGGAAAAGGGCGTAAGAAAGGGAAGTTTACTGAGGGAAAAATCAGATCCTAATTTTCTTAAAGCCCGAGAATTACATAAGCTCCACCCTGTTTTCTTTCCACTTTTCTAATGATAAAAAACCAAAAATTTGCCCTAAAATGCTCACTTTTTAGTCGATTTTCAAAATTCAAATTTTTTTATCACACAAAAAGAGGTCGTGGAGAAAAAAAGGACATACAGGGAGGGTCCATTTTCCTCTCAATCCTGATCCTCAATATTGATCCTCTTCCATTATGTTTTTATCGAAGAGGACCTTAATTGAAACAGACTTTCTTTGAAACACGTTCCTCTTTATTTCTTCTTCTTGGGAATTCCTTGGATAGGGGGAAAAAAAAGTGAAGTCTTCCCTCCTAATTTGTTCGGAACCTAGAAAAAAAAATTTAACATTGGAACTATTCCAACTTGAAAATAGTTAAAGTCAAATATTTATATACAAAAGTACTGGTTTGAAGAGCTTCCAACGAAAACTTCCTCAAAGAGAAGTAAAAATACAGTAGGGGGAAGTATAACGGAGGGGAAGTACAACGAAGGGGGATGTATAAGGGAGGGAAGTATAAGGAAGGGGAAGTATAAGGGGGGAGTACGTGGGGAAGTTTTTGTTAGGGGGGAAAAATGCTACGGACGGCCGGAACAACAGACAAAGTTGAGATCAGTAAAGATCAATATTCGATTTGACCCTCCGGGGTCTGGGAGACCACTCCCCAAAAACCAGACGTCGAGGGTACCACAATAACTTCTGGAAGATAAAAGAGAGCTTTTTAAAATCATCTATCTCCATAGAGGATTTTAAAAGTAAATTCTTCTAGATTTAGGTGAAAACAATAAATAAACTAAAGCTATAAATATTTGCCTCGGTGAAATTTCCATTCCGTTTACTCTCAAATTGCTTTTTTCAGACTTTTTTTTTCTATTTTGAACTTAATACCTTGAAGTCCTTAAAAAATGTTTTAAGGCGGATTCGACCACAAATTCAACAGAGAAGGAAGATAAAATTACTTTCCTATATTTGAGCACTAAAAATCGTTGGAAAATTTTTTACAAAAACTCTTTCTCGTCAGTTTGGCAATGTATATGCGGTCTTGGGAGCAGTTTTTCCGAAAAGATTTTCTTTTTGGAAAATGGAAAGCTTACTTATGGACTAAACATTTTTCCATAAAAACCGCTAGCCATTTTGTAGGTTTTGATGAGCTCTTTCCAAAAATATTTATTTTTTATTTGTTTATTTGCAATCGCTACGCTAAACTATTGTTAAACCTGTTGTTGAACTTATAGTCAACCTGCTGTTAACCCATTGTCCGAAAATGGTGCATCCTAGAAAAAAATAATTAAGTACAAATTTATAGAGAATTAAATTTCCTACATGTTTTATTTAGTTCATTTTTTCAAAATTTTAAACATTTTAGGCGTTAAAGTCCATCAAAAGTTGACTGATTGTGATTGTTAGTCCAATATCTCTCCTGTTATCGTCTAACATGTTAACCTATTGTCTAACTTGTTGTTAAACTGTATTTACCTGTTGTAAAAAAAATAAAAATCCTTTTTTTCAATGAATGAAAAAGGAATGTTTTTAAAAGTAACGATATTGCGGCTGTTCCTGTTTCATAAATTATTTTCCTCCGTCATATTGTCTGGTTATGAAAAGGGACAGGAAGGAGGATATTGGATCTCCCTTTCCCACTTCATTCTTATTATATTTCAAAGGACTTTTTATTTTCATGTCCTTGCGCTCAAGACCTCCATAAACTCCTTGACAAATTACGATGGGTCATCCAAACGAAACTATAATTTGAGGAACAATAAAGATGGAAAAGTCAGCGGAAACTACGAATCAATTTTGTGTGGGGAATGTAAATTTTTTTTGGTGTTAAACGTTGTAGGTATTCGGAAAGTCTTTTCGTGGTAAGTTGTTTCTCGAAGTTTGAGGGTCTTCTCTCAGAAGTTGTGCGGGCCTCGTTTCTCGTCCGGTAATCAATCGGCTTCCACTTTACCGACCCAACTTTTCCCTCAACACTTGTCCGACTTGACCTACTAGAACTCCCGAAAGACCGCAGTGCAAAATAGGTCACTTTTTTCCATAAAGATAACGACTTTTGAAATTATACAATAATCAAAAACTTAAAGGATAGCTTAACTAGATAACTACTATACTATATTCTAATCATAAAGAGCTCAATAAAATTCGCTCATCCTCGCGAGAGAAAAAAATTACCCCCCCCCCCCCTATGTCATAAAGCGAGCTGATACTGGCTGCCTGCTTGCTTTTCCTAGTTTATGGTGAGATGCTTTATGTTGAATTGCATTATGGTGAACTGCCAAGTTTTAAGGTTTTTGTCGTTTCGCCATAATCGCGTTTTAAACGGCGAAAATAAGCTTGCTCTTTCGCTGTCCCGAGTTTATGGTGAGGTGTATTATGCCCAAACGACAGGAACAGTTTTATGGCGAAACAAGTTTAAGAAGAACCTTTTATGATGAGAAGGAATTTATGAATTTCTGCCAACTGTTGATACAATTGTCAGATCGTCAAAGAAAACTGTAGACACTACGGGCATCGGTGGAGGCTCAATTGTCTTCACAGTGCTGCAAACCGTAGATTCAGTTGCCGAAACAGTGATGCCAACTGTTGATACAGTTGTCAAATCGTCAATGAAAACTGTAGACACTATTGCCAACGGTAGAGGCTCAATTTGTCTTCTCAGTGTTGCCAACCGTAGATTCAGTTGCCGAACCAGTGCTACCAACTGTTGATACAGTTGTCAAATCGTCAATGAAAACTGTAGACACTATTGCCAACGACGGAGGCTCAATTGTCCTCCCACTACTGCCAACCGTAGATTCAGTTGCCGAACCAGTACCTACTCCCAATAGTTGATAAAGTTGCGAAATAGTCAAGGAAAACTGTAGACACTATTGCCAACGGCGGAGGCTCAATTGTCCTCCCAGTGCTGCCAACTGTTGATACAATTGTCAAATCGTCAAGGAAACGACAACTGCCAAAGGTGGAGGCTCAATATTCCTTCCAGTGCTGCCAACTGTGGATTCAGTTTCCAAACCAGTGCTGCCAACTGTGGATTCAGGTTTCGAACCAGTGCTGCCAACTGTGGATTCAGTTTCCGAACCAGTGCTGCCAACTGTTGATACAGTTGTCAAATTGTCAATGAAAACTGTAGAAACTGCTGCCAACGACGGAGGCTCAATTGTCCTCCCAGTACTGCCAACCATAGATTCAGTTACCGAACCAGTGCTCCCAATAGTTGATAAAGTTGTGAAATCGTCAAGGAAAACTGTAGACACTATTGCCAACGGCATAATACATCTCACTATAAACTAGGGACAGCGAAAGAGCAAGCCTATTTTCGCCGTTTAAAACTCGCCGGTTGAAAAGCGATTATGGCAAAGCAGTTGTGACTGGCACTGTTTTAATGTCGACTTGCATTTATTGAAAAAGTTGTTTGTGGCGAAACGCTTTATGTTGAAATGCATTATGCTCAAAATTTTTGAACTTTTTAGAGCTTTATACTTTCCTTATGCCGAAACGCATTATGGTGAACTACATGTTAAAATGCAGATTTTTTTATGTTCATCTGCATTAGGGTGAAATGCGTTCAACGGTATTCTCCCGCTGCCCGACCTTCTTCATCCTTTTCTTATGTCTTTCAAGGTGAACATTAGGTGAGCCTACAGATAAGCTTATGATATGAATTAGGGTTATGGATTTCATCATATATTTAGAGAGATATTGCTAATTTTTGGGGTGAACAAAAATTATTTTGATTTTGTACTGCAGTCTACAGGGTCGCTTTTATATTCGCAATTGATTAATCCAAGGGGCAATTTGATAATTAAGGTGATGGAAATCTGGTTTGGAAGAAGAAAAAAAAAGTGGATTTGTAGACTTAATTTGGGATCTTGATGGAAAGTGGAGGGGAATACCTTAGCCCCGAAGGCTTTTCGAGCTTATCGCGTTGTAGCCGATTGGATCGCCTTCCTCGCCTCCTCTCGCCCCTCGCCCGTCTCATAGCAAATTTACTTAGAAGCCCCTCATCTCCGGTTGGGTTCCATTCGGCATTAGGCTGTCCACCCCTCCCGCGCGTACCGAATCTTGACGGATAACCCTCTTCGCTCTTCTCCCTCATCTCGAAATCCGTTGGGGGGAGTCGGAACTCCACGCCCTTCTAACCTGGCAATTACAAAACTCAGTACGTGACCGAATTCCGCTCGGATTACTCCCCCATTTTGATTGAATTTCTTTAAAAAACAGATTCCTTGAAAAAAAAAAAAAAAAAAAAAACCTTCTCCTCATCTTATCCGCTTCGCCTGTTATTTACGTTTTCTCGATTTCTACGTTGAAAACCCCCTTTTCAAATTGTGATGCCTTCGATTGACAGTTTTCGCAAGTGTATTCAGACCCCGCATGGTCAAGTTTGAAGAGCAACCAACGAAAACTTCCTTAAAGAGAAGTAACAATATAGGAGGGGGAAGTATAACGGAGGGGACGTAAGACAGAGGGGGAAGTATAAGTCAAGGGAAAGTATAACAGAGGAGGAAGTATAAGGAAGGGAAAGTACATAGGAGGGAAAGTATAAGGGAGAGGGACTTTTTTTTTTAATTTTTCCAAGTTTTCTTTTTTTTTATAAATTTTCCAAGTTTTTTTCAAGAATTTTTTTAAGTTTTTTTTTTAATTTTTTATGTTCTTTTTTTCGTAAATTTTTTTAAGGGTCAAGGTAGAAATAATGGGAGGAATTTGGGGTACGGCGCGGCGGCCCGTCGTTCTCAGTAATGTGAGTCTAAAAACTTGACCACCAACCCACTTCAGTGATAACGATTTTAAAAATCGGTTTTTGTCATTTTGTAGATTGAAAGGCGCTTATTATGTGGCTTTTCTAACCATTAAGCAAATAGCTTAACTCCATTTATATCAATTTATACGATCTTTTTTATTCCTCTTCCCCTTCGGCGTTGAAATATGGCCGATTTTGAGAGGGGAACGAAGCTTTAATCCTCCCATCCCATTTCAAAAAGACGTTCATTATTCAATATTAAAAGGAAAAAGGTTTTTTATACCCCCCTTTCCGAAAATCGTATGTGTTTTATATCATGAAGGTCGCGTTTGATGGAAGTAACTTTTGACGTTCTAAAAAAACCAAAGGCTCGTCGTTGGCGGGGACGGGCGGGGCTTAAGCCTAATGCACCCTGAGTGCACCCTCAAGAAAGACGATATCTCTTGGGGACTCTTTTCTATCTAATAATAGATCCTATCGACTCCCTTGTCCTCTTCTTAGATAATTTTTAGTTTAAAACCGTCGATCCGAAAGGAAAAATCTTAAAACTTTGTTCCAACCGCAGTTTGAAATTGGTTTGAAACTCCTGGAGCACGCGCAGGACATCACAAAAATTTAATTACGTGGATTAATTTTGTTTTAGTACAAATTCTGAGGCGTATTAGGGCGTTAAATGCTCATTATTTGTCTCCCCAGAAAGGGTTAAAAACGGCAGAAATTGGTTTCAGATCACAGGGACAAAGAGTGATGGCATTAAAATCGCGACCTAATTTTCCCTTTGATTTCCCTCTCCCTTTTCGGTGTTTTGAAAACGTTTCATATTCGGCTTTTGTGATTAAAATAAAGCCCTCTTTCTTCTTTTATATTCAGCGGGGGGATTTAAACGAGAGGGAATTGCGGATTTCGACCTAAGACCCATGACCTACAATAAAACGGACTCTTGATCCGTCAAACGAGGTGAAGAATACAAAAACATCGGACAAAACAGCGACCCTAAAAACGTTAAACTCTACATAAAAAGTATACAACGCCCTTTTCAAAAGAGGGTATTACATAAACTTCTGTTTAAGAAGTCAAAAAAATTTGGTCGTTTTCCATGGTATTCAACCAAGAAACAACAGGTTTTTGATCGTTTTCCATGGTATTCAGCAAAGACACAACTGTTTTGGTCGTTTTCCATGTTATTTAGCCAAGAAAAAACAGGGTTTTGGTCGTTTTACATGGTATTCAGCCAAGAAAAAACAGTTTTATGGTCTTTTTCCATGGTATTCAACCAAAAAACAACAGATTTTTGGTCGTTTTCATGGTATTCAGCCACGAAACAACAGACTTTGGTCGTTTTCCAAGATATTTAGCTAAGAAACAACAGTTTTTTGTCGTTTTCTATGGTATTCAGCCAAGAAAAATTAGTTTTTTGGTCGTTTTTATGGTATTCAGCCAAGAAACAACAGATTTTTGGTCGTTTTCATGGTATTCAGCCACGAAACAACAGATTTTGGTCGTTTTCCATGGTATTCAGCCATGAAACAAGAGTTTTTTGGTTGTTTTCCATGGTATTCAGCCAAAACACATCAGAGTTTTTGGTCGTTTTCCATGGTATTCAGCCAAGAAACATCAGGTTTTTGGTCGTTTCCCATGGTATTCAGCCAAGAAACAACAGTTTTTTGGTCGTTTTCCATGGTATTCAGCCAAGAAACAACAGTTTTTTGGTCGTTTTCCATGGTATACAGCCAAGAAAAAACTGGTTTTTGTTGTTTTGCATGGTATACAGCCAAGAAACATCAGAGTTTTTGGTCGTTTTCATGGTATTCAGAGACGAAACAACAGATTTTGGTCGTTTTCCATGGTATTCAGCCATGAAACAAGAGTTTTTTGGTTGTTTTCCATGGTATTCAGCTAAAACACATCAGAGTTTTTGGTCGTTTTCCATGGTATTCAGCCAAGAAACATCAGGTTTTTGGTCGTTTCCCATGGTATTCAGCCAAGAAACAACAGTTTTTTGGTCGTTTTCCATGGTATTCAGCCAAGAAACAACAGTTTTTTGGTCGTTTTCCATGGTATTCAGCCAAGAAACAACTTTTTTTTTGGTCGCTTTCCATGGTATTCAGCCAAGAAACAACAGTTTTTTGGTCGTTTTCCATGGTATTCAGCCAAGAAACAACAGTTTTTTTGGTCGTTTTCCATGGTATACAGCCAAGAAAAAACTGGTTTTTGTTGTTTTGCATGGTATACAGCCTAGAAACATCAGAGTTTTTGGTCGTTTTCCATGGTATACAGCCAAGAAACAACAGTTTTTTGGTCGTTTTCCATGGTATACAGCCAAGAAAAAAACAGGTTTTTGTTGTTTTGCATGGTATACAGCCAAGAAACATCAGAGTTTTTGGTCGTTTTCCATGGTATACAGCCAAGAAACAACAGGTTTTGTATCGTTTTCCATGGTATTCAGCCAAGAAGCAACAGGCTTTTGATCGTTTTCCATGGTATTCAGCCAAGAAACAACAGTTTTTTGGTCGTTTACCATGGTATTCAGCCAAGAAACAACAGTTTTTCGGTCAGCCAGTTTTAATGTCGACTTGCATTTATTGAAAACGTCGTTTATGGCGAAACGCTTTATGTTGAAATGCATTATGCTCAAAATTTTTGAACTTTTGAGACCTTTATGTTCAATTGCATTATGCCGAAACGTATTATTGTGGACTACAGATTTTTATGTCGAAATGCAGATTTTTATGTTCAACTGCATTAGGGTGAAATGCGTTATGTTGAACGGTGTAGTCCCGATTTGTTTGCTAGTAGCCCTCGGTTTCATTACTTTCCCATCCGAAAATAAAAACAAAAGATTTCATTGAAATCGGGTAATTGTATCTCCCCTTTGGAGACACAGATTCATAAAATCCGTTTTTTTTTTCATTACGTAGAATTCATTAATTTTGTTTTTTTCATATAAAGGAATGACGTAATTTGAATTCAGGAGGCGCTCCGGGGGGGAAAATAAAATGAAGTGGTGGGCGGAGGAATGCGAAGGAAAAGAGTAAACAAAGGGTTCGTTTTTCTTAAGGTTTCCACTTGCACTCAGACATTGTAGCGAAGAAATCGGATTTAACGAAATTTAGTTGCATTTGGGGTATTCCAGACTGAAGAATTGAGATCTTTATGTTCAATTGAGCCGCTCCGGGTACGAAGGGCGAACTCAACATCGGACAAATTTTTTTTTTTCTCATTTTCAGATTCTAGACTTCTTGGTGAATACACCCATATAATTTTTTATGTTGAGTTCGCCCTTTTTTCCCCTTTAAATACGTAAATGCGGCAAAGCTCTAACTGCGATATCCGAGCGGGTACGTAGGGCGAACTCCACATCTTAGTCCACAACCCCCACTCCTTTTCCCATTCCAGGGAAAGACTTTTCTGTTGAGTTCGCCCATAACATAAAACTTTAAAATGCGAATATCTCGAAACTACGTTTTGTTGAGTTCGCCCTTCGTACCCGGAGCGCATCAATTGCATTATGCCGAAACGCATTATTTTGGACTACTGATTTTTTTTATGTCGAAAAGAAGATTTTGTCCACCGTTGGGGCGGTGCTTTCACCAACGCGTAGACACCAACAGACAATTTCAAAAATATGACCACTGACCCACGGAGTTCTTATCACTGTTATTTTTTATCGAGCACTTATTTCAGATTGAAACAGAAAAAAATGCGGATTTTTCGAGAATTTTATTGAGAAGGGATGAGAAGGGATTTAACGAAATTTAGTTGCGTTTAGGGTATTCCAGACTGAAGAATTGAGACCTTTATGTTCAATTGCATTATGCCGAAACGCATTATTGTGGACTACAAATTTTTTATGTCGAAAAGCAGATTTTGTCCACCGTTAGGGCGGTGCTTTCACCAACGCGTAGACACCAACAGACAATTTCAAAAATATTGACCACTGACCCACGGAGTTCTTATCACTGTTATTTTTTATCGAGCACTTATTTCAGATTGAAACAGAAAAAAATGCGGATTTTTCGAGTATTTTAATGAGAAGGGATGAGAAGGGATTTAACGAAATTTAGTTGTGTTTGGGGTATTCCAGACTGAAGAATTGAGATCTTTATGTTCAATTGCATTATGCCGAAACGCATTATTGTGGACTCAGATTTTTTAAGTCGAAAAGCAGTGTCCACCGTTGGGGCGGTGCTTTCACCAACGCGTAGACACCAACAGACAATTTCAAAAATATTGACCACTGACCCACGGAGTTCTTATCACTGTTATTTTTTATCGAGCACTTATTTCAGATTGAAATAGAAAAAAATGCGGATTTTTCGAGTATTTTATTGAGAAGGGATGAAATCGAGACATTTATGGACAATCGAAATTGGAATCTTTTTTTTTTCTCCCTTTCTACATGCCTACTGATCGTTATGCGTAAACATTTTCGGAAAATCCCTTTTTTATGCTTTTCCGCTCATAAATGTTGGAACATCTGGGCGTCTTGTAAATCCGTAAGCCTTCGGAAAAACCGTTGGAGTGGGAGGGATGAGTCCTTGTAATGGATCGGGATAATGGAGTTGACGGAAGGAAAAAAATATTTTTTTCAAAGGATATTTCGAGATGTTTTGATTGCTTTATAATAATTCAACGAATCCTAAGTAAGGAAACGACGTAAGAGGTGCTCATCTCAAATTAGTCCCGGATTTTCGAGAAGCCCTTCAAATCTAATTATTTCCTAAATCCATGTTTTCCCTTCACATCCCGCTTCAAAAGCTTTCGAGTTCAAGGTAAAACAGTGCTCCCAACAAAAAAATGCGAAATTCAAAAATAATTTGCCCAATTTTATTCCGAAACCTGAGACGCGAAAATCACTGCGGCAATTTCAGCGTTTTCTAGGGCGAAAATTAAATATTCATACATCACTCCGGCTCCCGCCTATGAAGGGGAGAGAGAGAGAGAAAAAAAAGTAACAAAACATTTATATTTTAAAATAATTATTCGGCGCAGTTTTGATTTATTGTTCAACTCAAAACTTTGATTTATACGAACGTTCGGTAACAATGGCGCCTATTATGTAGGCACGGCTGTGGTTTTACCCTATTCAAAGTCAAAAACATCGATTTCCATGTTTACGAATGTTAACTTTATTTAAATTACTTTGAAACGCGATCTAGGAGGGAAAATGGGATAGTACTGTTTGGTTGGCAAGCTAGTAAGTGGCGCTATCTCTATAACTCGTCTATTTGGAACAGTATTTTAATATACAGGTCTGAACAGGCAAATATCACCATTAAACCACATTAGTTCCAAAGATTCCTACCAGGCGGCGACAAACGTACTCGTATACGTGTCGACATAATGCGGTTCGACATAATGCTTTTGACACATAAAATCGCAGAAATCGCGAGTTACTGTTCACCATAAATCTGCAACTCAGCAAAAATAAAATAGTCGAAAACGTTCACCATGATGCATTTGAACATAATATATCTCACCATAAAGAAGAGATTTAAGGCTTGTCGTTTCGATATGAAAGTCGTTTAAACATAACGCAGTTGAACATAAAGGAAAATTTGATTTTAAAGAACTTGTCGTTTCGCCATAAAACTGTTTTTGTCATTTGGGCATAATGCATCTCACCATAAACTAGGTAGAGCCAAAGAGTTGCTATTTTCGCAGTTTATGCGCAATTATGGCGAAACGACCTTATAAAAAAACCTTATAACTTGACTGCTCACCATAATGCAATTCGCACATCCTAGCGAGAGGAAAAAAGTAACCCCCTTGTGTCATGAACCGATTGGCTGCCTGCTTGCTTTTCCTAGTTTATGGTGAGATACTTTATGGTGAGCTTGTCTTTTCGCCATAATCGCGTTTTAAACGGCGAAAATAGGCTTGCTCTTTCGCTGTCCCTAGTTTATGGTGGAATGTGTTATGCCCAAACAACAGAAACAGTTTTATGGCGAAACAACAAGTTTAAAGAGAGGCTTTTATGGTGAGAAGCGACATACACTTTTTTTATGTCGGCTTGTATTTATAGAAAAAGTCCGTTTATGGCGAAACGCTTTATGTTCAAAATTTTTGAACTTTTGAGAGCTTTGTATTAAATTGCACTAAGCCGAAATGCATTACGGTGAACTACAGATTTTTTTGTCGGAATGCAGATTTTTTATGCTCAACTGCTTTTGCGTGAAATGCGTTATGTTGAACATATTTCGTTTGAAAAATTAAATGATAAACAAAATTGAGGAAAAATACGAATGCAGGCAGAAAATGAGAAAGGGTTGAAAAGAGGGCGGGATTCGGGAGAGAAGAGCTCCTTTCGTATCATGTTCTCCGGCGAGTGGAGGCCTAGAATCAAGGGAAAGTCAAGGTTCTTTCAACCCTCCCCCATTCGAGGCAACCCTGAAAACCCCTCTCTTAAAATTCAGAAATAACCCACTTCGATTTTTTTTTCTCTCTCCTTTTCGGCCGAATTCACGAGGTTTATACAGCGTCCGGAGTGGGTTTAACGCTCTTTTCAATTTAGGATGGAGGCCCCCCCTTGGAAAAACAACATTGAGAAAACAGTCGGCTATTTACATTAGCGTCCTTTAATGAAACTCGAGCCATGAACGGTGTTTAACGCCTTTTAAACCGTATTATTTTAACCTCATTTCAAACATTTTTTTATATAATATTTTTTAAGCGTTAAAACGTTTTAACCTTTCTGCTTAAACGTTAGTTTCTGTTAAAAACCGCATCCGTGGGTCAGTGGTCAAGGTCTTCTACTCGCACAACGAAGTTCAACGCAGTTTGAAGTTTGAACCTCCTTTATACTCCCCCTACATACCTCCCCCTCGTTTATACTCCCCCTACATACCTCCCCCTCCTTTATACTCCCCCTACATACCTCCCCCTCCTTTACACTCAACCTACATACCTCCCACTCGTTTATACTCCCCCTACATACCTCCCCCCCTTTACACTCAACCTACATACCACCCCCTCCTTTATACTCCCCCTACATACCTCCCCCTCCTTTATACTTGCCCTACATACCTCCCCCCCCCTTTATACTCCCCCTACATACCTCCGCCTCCTTTATACTCCCCCTACATACCTCCCCCTCCTTTATACTTGCCCTACATACCTCCCCCCCCTTTATACTCCCCCTACATACCTCCCCCCTTTATACTCCCCCTACATACCTCCCCCCCTTTATACTCCCCCTACATCCCCCCCTACATACCTCCCATCCCCTTTATACTCCCCCTACATCCCCCCCTTTATACTCCCCCTACACCCCCCCCCTTTATACTCCCCCTACATCCCCCCCCTTTATACTCCCCCTCCATAACCCCCCCTTAACTCACCCTACATACCTCCCCCTCCTTTACACTCAACCTACATCCCCCCTATATACGCCCCCTACATACCTCCCCCTCCATTATACTCCCCCTACATACCTCCCCCTCCATTATACTCCCCCTACATACCTCCCCCTTCTTTATACTCCCCCTTACATACCTCCGCCTCCTTTATACTCCCCTACATACCTCCCCCCTTTATACTCCCCCTACATACCTCAACCCTTTATACTCCCCCTACATACCTCCCCCCTTTATACTCCTCCTACATACCTCCCCCTCCTTTATACTCTCCCTACATACCTCTCCCCTTTATACTCCCCCTACATACCTCTCCCCTTTATACTCCCCCTACATACCTCCCCCCTTTATACTCCCCCTACATACCCATCTCTCTATACGCCCCTACCTACCTCTCCCCCTACATACCTCCCCCTCCTTTTTACTCCCCCTTAATACTTCCCGCTCCCTTATGCTTCCCCCTCCCTTTATACTGCTCCCTCCTTTATGGGCTTAACGACTGTGGGGAACATTCCCCACCCATTTCCATAGATACTGCACTAGGAATCTCTAGAAAACGTTTTTAAATTTATTTGAAAAGTTAAAACATTTTGAAATGTTATGCAATGCAAACAAATCGTTAATCCGAATGAAGAGGAAGGGACGGCGAACGCAAAAACCGCACAGCCCCTCCCCGCCACTCCGGCGGTACTCTACCTACAACAATAGCCTTGGACAAACAGAATTGCTCTGCCCTAAATCGCACTATGAAAAACACATTAGAAATTTATAACTAAAACGTGTTGTTTTACAAAGTAATGAATAATTTCGTCAGGAAACCCACTTTACTATCGATTTTTTGAGGGAAAAAAAAATCAAAATTTGTGTTTTAATTACATTTTTATTGCTAATTTTAAACCTATAATCTCCTTTTAATCCTCAAACTTATTGAAATGGGAAGAAAACTTCTTTTCCAGTTGATTGCCCGATTTCCATCCGGTGTCTTAAAAGGATTTCCCTTAACCCAAAGGTTCAAAATGCGGTCTCGTTCTTTTTTACGATAACTTCCCAACCATTGTAAATAGAGAAAAAGGTCGTAAACGGATCGAACGAAACAGAAGTCAACTTTTCCAGGAAAAAAAAAGTCTTCCATAAGCAATTTTAGCGTTTAACCCAAATAAAAGTTCGAGTCTGGAGCTTCCGACGGGAACTTCCTCAAAGTAGGGCGTAATAGATTTTCATCCCTAATATTGAACAAAAAATTTAGTACTGAGGTAGAAAAAATGAAATTCTTCGCCTGGCCAGGCCATACGGATCGGGCGAGATCACCCAAAACTACAATAATAGGAAGACCCATTTTACTGCCTTAAAGAAGTTTTTTTTTACCCTCCACGTCGGGTTTTTGGGGAAGGGTCTTCCAGATTCTGTAGAGTAAATTCGCTTATACTTCCCCCTCTTTTATACTTCAGCTCCTTTATACTTCCCTCTCCTATACTCGTATACTTCCCCCTCCTTTATACTTCCCTCTCCTATACAGGGTGTCCGGAAACACATGGCAAGCGTCTGGGAGAGCGTTAAAAAGTGGTTTTACGAAAAAAGTTAAATGTAAACCCCCCTTAATTTAAATCAAAGAATTTGATGGTGTAGTTTAAAATCCGCCTGGATATACAGGGTGTCCCAGACACAACCTAACTTCGTTATTTCAAATGAGAACCCCTATCTTTTATTTCAGATTCGTAATCTACGCAAAATTTCAAGTAGATTTGAGTACTCATATGACGATTTTGGACAACTTTTAAAAAATGTCAAAATTTAGCGTTTTTTGCGCTAAAATCCGTTAAAATTGACCTAGGAGACTCGTTTTTTTTTAATTCCACTTATTTTTTCCCGAAGAATCCAACTGTCTCAAATTTGAGCATCTTCGCATTCTGCATCACGAGATTTCGTCGCTAATGGCCTTTTTTCAAGTTAAACTCCAAATTCCATACTTAAAAAATGGAAATTAGCGATTTGTTGACGGAATTTTAATTTTTGATGCATAAACACAAAAGACGCTGTAGCTCTTTCAAAATTTGTGGTCCGAAAGAAAAATTCCTTTTAACAAGTGCTAATTTTCATTTCTGAACTAAAAATTTGGGTTCTAACTTGAAAAAAGGCCATTAGCGACGAAATCTCGTGATGCAGAATGCGAAGATGCTCAATTTTGAGACAGTTGGATTCTTCGGGAAAAAATAAGTGGAATTAAAAAAAACGAGTCTCCTAGGTCAATTTTAACGGATTTTAGAGCAAAAAACGCTAAAATTTGACATTTTTTAAAAGTTGTCCAAAATCGTCATATGAGTACTCAAATCTACTTGAAATTTTGCGTAGATTACGAATCTGAAATAAAAAATAGGGGTTCTTATTTGAAATAACGAAGTTAGGTTGTGTCTGGGACACCCTGTATATCCAGGCGGATTTTAAACTACACCATCAAATTCTTTGATTTAAATTAAGGGGGGTTTACATTTAACTTTTTTTCGTAAAACCACTTTTAACGCTCTCCCAGACGCTTGCCATGTGTTTCCGGACACCCTGTATACTTCCCCCTCCTTTATACTCACCCTCTATGTATTATAATCCCCCTTAATACTTCCCCCTCCTTTATTCTCCCCCTTTATACTTCCCCCTTCTTAATACTACCTCTCCTTTATACTCCCCCTGAATACTTCCTCCTCCTTTATGCTCCCCCTGAATACTTCCCCCTCCTTTATACTCCCCCTGAGTACTTCCTCCTCCTTTATAATCCCCCTGAATACTTCCTCCTCCTTTATACTCCCCCTGAATACTTCCTCCTCCTTTATACTCCCCCTGAATACTTCCTCCTCCTTCATACTCCCCGTTAATACTTCCTCCTCCTTTATACTCCCCCTGAATACTTCCTCCTCCTTTATACTCCCCCTGAATACTTCCCCCTGCTTTATAATTCCCCTTTTTTATACTTCCTCTCCTTTATACTTCCCCCTCCTTTATATTTCCCTCTCCTTAATACATCCCTCTCCTTTATGCTTCCCTCTCCTTTATACTTCCCCCTCCTTTATTCATCCCCCACCTTTATACTTCCCCATCCTTTATACTTCCTCTCTTTAATACTTCCCCCTATATTGTTCCTTCTCTTTGAGGAAGTTTTCGTTGGAAGCTCTTAAAACTAGTACTTTTTCTTGTAATTTGAGATAAAAAATATCTATATATCAAAAGTTTCATATTTTTCTACAATTTCGATGCTAAATTTTTATAGAACACTTGAAGGCCGCATTTTCAGCCAAGGTCCCCTTCATCCTCGGTCCCTAATAAATTCTGTCTGGAAGGCCTTCTTCCGAAAACCGTAAATGTAGGTTAATACAATAACTTCTCTTTGCGAAAGTTAAAAGTGTTTACCCGATAATTACCTTTATGGGCCCAATTAAGTACACAAAAGACTGAAAAACCCTCTTTAAGAAGATTCTTTTTTTTTTTGTTTCAGAATTTTTTTTCTTCTCCCTGTCTCTTATTTTTTCTTTTGATTAAAAACAAGGGTGTCGACCACTTTTAAAACCCTTTTCTTGCCCTTTAATCACTCTCTTTTGTTTTGGGAACGCTTTATTTTAATTTTCTCCTCACTCCACGCCCTTAATAAGCCTTTTTTTCTACCTCCCTCAACTTTTAAAAGGTGGATTAAATGTTTATTAGAAAATCTCAGGATTAAAATAAAGTTTTAAAAATATAAAACTTTATAGATATTTCAATTTTTTTTTGTAATTATTTTGAATCTGATAATCGATTTGTGCTGAATAAAAGAGGCTTCGGGAATATTGGAAGGCGACTAAACAAGTTGTGTTTACTAGGATGGTGGGAGGTGGAATCCCCAGAGCGAATGTTTACTCAGCCACCCCTCCGCCCCGCAACGTTCTCAATAGCCGAAACCCACTAGGAATAGGTTGTATTCCGATTAAATGCCCACGGGATGTGGAAAAAAAATCTGCCTAAAAACCTTTTCAAACCGACTTCCAATTTTGAAAAACGCCAAGTTTAGGAAAAATGGAAAAAAAACTATCTAAAATTTGACAGTTCACCATAATGCAATTCGAACTCCTCGCGAGAGGAAAACAATTAACACCCTTGTGTCATAAAACGAGATGAACCCATTTGGCTGCCTGCTTGCTTTTCCTAGTTTATGGTGAGATGCTTTATGGTGAGCTTGTCGTTTCGCCATAATCGCGTTTTAAACGGCGAAAATAGGCTTGCTCTTTCGCTGTCCCTAGTTTATGGTGAGCTCGTCGTTTCGCCATAATCGCGTGTTAAACGGCGAAACTAGGCTTGCTCATTCGCTGTCCCTAGTTTATGGTGAGATACTTTATGGTGAGCTCGTCGTTTCGCCATAATCGCGTTTTAAACGGCGAAAATAGGCTTGCTCTTTCGCTGTCCCTAGTTAATGGTGAGATACTTTATGGTGAGCTTGTCGTTTCGCCATAATCGCATTTTAAAAGGCGAAAATAGGCTTGCTCATTCGCTGTCCCTAGTTCATGGTGAGATACTTTATGGTGGGCTTTGTCGTTTCGCCATAATCGCGTTTTAAACGGCGAAAATAGGCTTGCTCTTTCGCTGTCCCTAGTTTATGGTGAGATACTTTATAGTGAGCTTGTCGTTTCGCCATAATCGCGTTTTAAACGGCGAAAATAGGCTTGCTCTTTCGCTGTCCCTAGCTTATGGTGAGATACTTTATGGTGAGCTTGTCGTTTCGCAATAATCGCGTTTTGAACGGCGAAAATAGGCTTGCTCATTCGCTGTCCCCAGTTCATGGTGAGATACTTTATGGTGAGCTTGTCGTTTCGCCATAATCACGTTTTAAACGGCGAAAATCCTTGCTCTTTCGCTGTCCCTAGTTTATGGTGAGATACTTTACGGTGAGCAAGTCGTTTCGCCATAATCGCGTTTTAAACGGCGAAAATCCTTGCTCTTTCGCTGTCCCTAGTTTATGGTGAGATACTCTATGGTGAGCTTGTCGTTCCGCCATAATCGCGTTTTAAACGGCGAAAATAGGCTTGCTCTTTCGCTGCCCCTAGTTTATGGTGAGATACTTTATGGTGAGCTTGTCGTTTCGCCATAATCGCGTTTTAAACGGCGAAAATAGGCTTGCTCATTCGCTGTCCCCAGTTCATGGTGAGATACTTTATGGTGAGCTTGTCGTTTCGCCATAATCACGTTTTAAACGGCGAAAATCCTTGCTCTTTCGCTGTCCCTAGTTTATGGTGAGATACTTTACGGTGAGCAAGTCGTTTCGCCATAATCGCGTTTTAAACGGCCAAAATAGGCTTGTCTTTCGCTGTCCCTAGTTTATGGAGAGATACTTTATGGTGAGCAAGTCGTTTCGCCATAATCGCGTTTTAAACGGCGAAAATCCTTGCTCTTTCGCTGTCCCTAGTTTATGGTGAGATACTCTATGGTGAGCTTGTCGTTTCGCCATAATCGCGTTTTAAACGGCGGAAATAGGCTTGCTCTTTCGCTGTCCCTAGTTTATGGTGAGATACTCTATGGTGAGCTTGTCGTTCCGCCATAATCGCGTTTTAAACGGCGAAAATAGGCTTGCTCTTTCGCTGCCCCTAGTTTATGGTGAGATACTTTATGGTGAGCTTGTCGTTTCGCCATAACCGCGTTTTAAACGGCGAAAATAGGCTTGCTCTTTCGCTGTCCCTAGTTTATGGAGAGCTTGTTGTTTCGCCATAATCACGTTTTAAACGGCTAAAATCCTTGCTCTTTCGCTGTCCCTAGTTTATGGTGAGATACTTTACGGTGAGCAAGTCGTTTCGCCATAATCGCGTTTTAAACGGCGAAAATCCTTGCTCTTTCGCTGTCCCTAGTTTATGGTGAGATACTCTATGGTGAGCTTGTCGTTCCGCCATAATCGCGTTTTAAACGGCGAAAATAGGCTTGCTCTTTCGCTGCCCCTAGTTTATGGTGAGATACTTTATGGTGAGCTTGTCGTTTCGCCATAATCGCGTTTTAAACGGCGAAAATAGGCTTGCTCATTCGCTGTCCCCAGTTCATGGTGAGATACTTTATGGTGAGCTTGTCGTTTCGCTATAATCACGTTTTAAACGGCGAAAATCCTTGCTCTTTCGCTGTCCCTAGTTTATGGTGAGATACTTTACGGTGAGCAAGTCGTTTCGCCATAATCGCGTTTTAAACGGCGAAAATCCTTGCTCTTTCGCTGTCCCTAGTTTATGGTGAGATACTCTATGGTGAGCTTGTCGTTCCGCCATAATCGCGTTTTAAACGGCGAAAATAGGCTTGCTCTTTCGCTGCCCCTAGTTTATGGTGAGATACTTTATGGTGAGCTTGTCGTTTCGCCATAATCGCGTTTTAAACGGCGAAAATAGGCTTGCTCATTCGCTGTCCCCAGTTCATGGTGAGATACTTTATGGTGAGCTTGTCGTTTCGCCATAATCACGTTTTAAACGGCGAAAATCCTTGCTCTTTCGCTGTCCCTAGTTTATGGTGAGATACTTTACGGTGAGCAAGTCGTTTCGCCATAATCGCGTTTTAAACGGCCAAAATAGGCTTGTCTTTCGCTGTCCCTAGTTTATGGAGAGATACTTTATGGTGAGCAAGTCGTTTCGCCATAATCGCGTTTTAAACGGCGAAAATCCTTGCTCTTTCGCTGTCCCTAGTTTATGGTGAGATACTCTATGGTGAGCTTGTCGTTTCGCCATAATCGCGTTTTAAACGGCGGAAATAGGCTTGTTCTTTCGCCGTCCCTAGTTTATGGTGAGATGTACTATGCCTAAACGACAGAAACAGTTTTATGGCGTAAAGACAAGTTTAAAAAGGCTTTTATGGTGAGATGCGGTGACTTGCACTTTTTTATTTCGACTTGCATTTATTGAAAAAGTCGTATATGGCGAAACGCATAATGGTGAAATGCATTACGCTCAAAATTTTATGAACTTTTGAGAGCTTTATGTTCAATATGCAGAAACGCATTATGGTGAACTACAGATTTTTTATGTCGAAATTTTTTTATGTTCAACTGCTTTAGGGTGAAATGCGTTATGTTGAACGGTGTTCTACCCTGTAGAACACTTTGGGAACCCCTTGAAGACAAAAAAAGATCATGAACGACGTTTTCCTCGTATTTTGAATCAGTTTTAAAAGTTGACCATTTTTACATCCATCATTTCCCTTCTCCCAGCCATCCATCATAATCACTTTCCTATTTCGCACGAGTGAAAAAGGCGGAACGTAATCAGGGTGTGGAAAAAACCCGATTTTTTTTCGGACATTCCAATGATTTATTCGGATATTTTGAGTTTGTGGGGTGGAAAAGGACTCGAAAAAAAAAAAAAAATTCGGTTGTAAACATTTAGGGGGCTTAACTTATTTATAACGTTCACGCCCGAACAGATACGAACCTCCAGGTGATAAATTCTATTAGAAAACAAGGTAGGGGGCGAGCTATTACTTTAACCTTTTCTAACTCCGCCCTTCCTCTTTCGCAGACTGATGAGCTTCCTATTTGTACCCATTATTTCAGTGAGAGAACACAAAAAAAAAGTTCTTTTTGTCTCTCCTTGAGAGTAAATTGAAAAAAACTAAGTTTTTAAACTTGTCAGAAAAAAGTACTTATTTGAAGAGCTTCCAACGAAAACTTCCTTAAAGAGAAGTAACAATATAGGAGGGGGAAGTATAACTGAGGGGACGTACAACGGAGGGGGAAGTATAACGGAGGGGGAAGTATAAGGGAACGAAAGTATATCGAAGGGAGAGAAATTAAAAGGAGGCGGAAGTAAAAGGGAGGGGAAGTACTCGTATAAGGGAGGAGAAGTATAAGAGAGGGGCAAGTTTTTTTTGTTTTGTTTTTTTTTTTTTTTGGTTTTTTGAAAAATTTTCCAAGTTATCTTTTTTTTTTTTGCAAAAATTTTCCAAGTTTGTTTTTTCGCAAAATTTTCCGAGTTTTTTTTTCGAAAATTTTTGTAAGTGTAAGGTAGAATAATGGGCTCTTTGGCCTACGGATGTGCCTCTCGTAATGGGTAGAAGTACGAAATTTCTCCCTACTAAAAAAATTATACATAATTAAAAAGTGGCAATTATTTTACACCAAAAATTCGTAAAAAATAAGAAGGGGAAGTTTAAGGGAGGGGAAGTATAACGAAGGGGATGCATAAGGGGGGTATAAGGGGGGAAGTATAAGGGAGGGGAAGTTGTTTTTTTTTTTCGAAAAATTTGCCGAGTTTTTTTTTTTTTTTTTTCGAAAAATTTGCCGGTTTTTTTTTTAATTTGCGCTTTTTTTTTTAATTTTTAAGTTCTTTTTTTCGAAAATTTTTCTGAGGGTCAAGGTAGAAATAATGGGCTCTTTGGCCTACGGATGTGCCTCTCGTAATGGGTAGAAGTATGAAATTTCTCCCTACTAAAAAAATAATAATTAAAAAGTGCCAATTTTTCTACACCGAAAATTCGTAAAAAAATATAAGGAGTCTTTAGTGAAAATTTGGTGAAAATCGGACCAACGGTTCGGCCGCAGCGAATTTTTTTAAATTTCAAACTGACATATCGCCGCCATTTTTTCGAAATTCAAAAATCGCCCTCGTTACTGAAGGTAACCCAATAACTTCTTTAAGGAAGTTAAAAGTTCTTTTAGAGTCAAAATGTCTCCTGGAAAGTTTTTCGGAACGTGAATTTAGGACCATAAGTGATGCTTTACTTTTGTTGAGCCGTGTAGACAAAAGAATGTTTTGAAAAACACTTTGTTTTAGCATCTTCATAAAGTTTTATGTGTTTTTTCGCCAGAAGGTAACTCTTTATTTCAGTGCTGAGGGAAAAGGGGAGGTTAAGAGTGAGGGAACATCTCAATTCCCTTGAAAACAATATCTTTCCGTGACTTGCATACATGATTATAACTTCGTCGTATATTTTTTTGTATCAAAAATGGGGAGAAACGCATGAAAAGAAAAGGGAAAAAAACGTTGATAGTTCGCATAATTTTTGTGTCCCTTCCGATAAGGTAGGCGTGCTTCGAATAACGAAAAAAAAGGGGTCGATATTAAAAATAAAAATGGAGACGACTCCTGAGGGCTAAATAGCCCTAATGATGCCTCTTTTAGGTGAGGGGGATGCACGGTGGGGATTTATTAGGGGCATAAACTACGGTTGAAAAATGCGTGAGTCTTTAGCCTCCGGGTGTTTGTGTCACTTGTAAGTTCGGAATAACTCTTGCGTATGACCCCGCCCGCCACCTCCTTTGTTACACACGAGTTCCTCCTCCTCCGGGAGAGCCACATTTGAAAATTAAATCGCTTTTGTACAAACTCCTATTTGTAAGGCTTACTCCAACCGAATGCTGTACATAATTCAAGGAACTCGCGAGAAATCGTAAAAGGGGAGAAAACGGCAAACTTTTAAACAAAAATTACGTTTATTTTAAAGATCTTAAGTTATACGCTTTTAAAAGAATGGGCCCCACAAAATAAAAGATGTTGTTTAACACTACTTTAACCTGTTGTTTACCTAATTAATTAAAAAACCTAGTTAATTCAACATGAAGCATCTCACCATAAACTAGGAAAAGCAAGCAGGCAGCCAATGGGATCAGCTCGTTTTATTACACAAGGGGGGTAATTAACTTCCTTAAAGAAGTTATTGTGATACCCTTTCAATTATTATTTTAGTAGGGAGAAATTTCATACTTCTACCCATTACGAGAGGCACATCCGTAGGCCAAAAAGCCCATTATTTCTACCTTGACACCTAAAAATTTTTTTTGAAAAAAAAGAACTTAGAAAATTTTTCAGAAAAAAAGCGCAAAAAAAAGAATACCCGGAAAATTTTTCAAAAAAAAAAGAAAACTTGGAAAATTTTTCGAAAAAAAACTTCCCCCTCCGTTATACTTCCCCTCCCTAATACTTCCCCTTCGTTATACTTTCGTTCCCTTATACTTCCCCTTTGGATAAACTTCCCCCTCCGATATACTTCCCCCTCCGTTGTACGCCCCTTCTGTTATACTTCCCCCTCCTATATTGTTACTTCTCCTTAAGAAAGTTTTCGTTGGAAGCTCTTCAAACAAGTACTTTTTAGAAGGGAGAAATTTCATACTTCTACCCATTACGAGAATCACATCCGTAGGCCAAAGAGCCCATTATTTCTACCTTGACGCTTAAAAAAATTTTCGAAAAAAAAAACTTAAAAAATTTTTCAAAAAAAAAAAGCGCAAATTAAAAAAAACCGGCAATTTTTCGGGAAAAAAAACCTTTTTTGAAAAAAAAAAAAAAAAAAAAAAAAAAAAAACTCGGCAAATTTTTCGAAAAAAAAAACAACTTCCGCCTCCCTTATACTTCCCCCTTATACCCCCTTATGCATCCCCTTCGTTATACTTCCCCTCCCTTATACTTTACTTTCCCCCCTTATACTTTCCCTCCCTTCGTTATACTTTCGTTCCCTTATACTTTCCCCTCTGTTACACTTCCTCTGACTTATACTTCTCTCCCATATACTTCCCCCTCCGTCGTACGTCCCCTCCGTTATACTTCCCTCCCATATTGTTCTTTTCAGGAAGTTTTCGTTGGAAGCTCTTCCAACTAGTACTTTTTCTCCTCTTTTTTGAGGATGTGATGCATTGCAAATGTCAAGTTTTAAGGTTTTTGTCGTTTCTCAAAAATATTGATCGATTTCTTTGTTTGCAAAGTTTGTTTTTCGATGAAAGAAATAGTTCTATTAGGGGTTTTTATGGTTTTTCTTTGACCCAGGAGAGTCTGAGAGCTGGAAGTTGGGTGGAGTCGGGGGGGTTTCGGCGGTTAGGAGCCCCTACCTTGTAATATAAGGCTTAGCAAGTTAGCAGCTTGAAACTGTTTCGGAACGTTAAAGGCGAAATCCTAGGGGACGCGGGTGAGGTCGGGGAGAGGCCCGAGAACCCGGAGCTATTGTACAAATCCCCCACCCAGTTTCCCCTCACGATCCCTACGAACGAAAACCCATTCCGACAAAACCCGTGTACCGGATTTATAACGGCTTAATCAACAGTTTACACTCTCAAAATGGTCTCCAATTAAATTCCAAACAGGCATAATTCATTACCGAAAGAACAACAGAATTTTCAACCTGACAAATAGTTTAAAATAATGTTTAATCAAGATTTTACCAAAACCAATATTTATAAATAAATATTCCAGATTGGACTTTCCACTGGACTTCTCCCAGATTCGGAGAAGAAAATCTTAAAGTGAGCCCAAAATGCCTAAGTACCAGGGAGAATCCTAAAAATTTTGAAAAATGGGGGTTTTCTGCCTAAAAACCGAGGGAATCTTCTGAAAAGTCTGAAAAAATGTTTTCTGCTTAAAAGCCTAGAAGAGCTCCTGAAAAGTCTGAAAATTGAGGTTTTGTTCCAAAAACCGAGAAAAACTACGAATTTGTACACGTGTACAGGAGCAAAAATTCTGAAAATTGAGGTTTTTGTTCCAAAAACCGAGGAAAACTACGAATGTGTACACGTGTACACGAGCAAAAATTCAGAAAATTCTGAAAATTGAGATTTTTGTTCCAAAATCCGAGGAAAACTACGATTGTGTACACGTGTACTCTAGCAAAAATTCTGAAAATTGAGGTTTTTGTTCCAAAAACCGAGGAAAACTACGAATGTGTACACGTGTACACGAGCAAAAATTCAGAAAATTCTATCAAAAATGTGGTTTCACTGTCCAAAAAAACACCTCAAAATCTTGTAAAAATTGGATTCTTTTGTCAAAAAATTGAAGAAATTTTGCAGAAATGAGGTTTTTTTCCCTAAAAACCGAGAAAGACTCCTTAAAAATGGAGTTTTTTCTGCCTAAAATCCGAGGAAAACAACTGAAAGTTATGAAAAATGGTGGTCGCAAAATTGGAGAAAAACTTAAAGAAAAAACGAAGCTGCATTATGTAATATAACGTACTCTAAGCGTCAAAAATTACTCATAAAATACCCATATCCAAAACTCCACCAAATTTTGATACGCAGAAAGCAAAGAAGGGTGAATTTGAAACAGCTGGATGCAATAGATTTGAATTTGACTAGGAATAGTTAGCACTGAAATTCAAAAAATAATATAATATGATAGGTCAGTCAAAGTATTGTCAACGGAGAAACAACGGAACACACGGAAAATTCCTTTTTTTGTATTTTCTTGAGCTCGTATGAGGAGCTGAATGCCATCCTCATAGGACCTCACCTTTAAGTCCTCAAATATGAGTTCCATTGAGTTCTTCATTGCTATTCAGTCGAAAGTGTAGAAGTCGAAGTTTACTGTGAATTTGAATTTTAGTAGGAGTTTCTAAATCAGACGATTTGCGCATTTTCGTATGACGAAAGAAAATAAATCTATTTTTTTAGTAACAGGGCCATTTTTTGGGTACGTAAGGTTTTTGTCGTTTCGCCATAATAGCGTTTTAAACGGCAAAAATAGGCTTGCTCTTTCGCTGTTCTAGTTTATGGTGAGATACTTTATGGTGAGCTTGTCGTTTCGCCATAATCGAGTTTTAAACGGCGAAAATAGGCTTGCTCTTTCGCTGTCCCTAGTTTATGGTGAGATACTTTTGGTGAGCTTGTCGTTTCGCCATAATCGAGTTTTAAACGGCGAAAATAGGCTTGCTCTTTCGCTGTCCCTGGTTTATGGTGAGATACTTTTGGTGAGCTTGTCGTTTCGTCATAATCGCGTTTTAAACGGCGAAAATAGGCTTGCTCTTTGGCTGTCCTAGTTTATGGTGGGATGTTTTATGCCCAAACGACAAGTTCTTTAAAATGAAAATTTTTTTCTACTGCGTAATGTTTAAACTACAAATTTCATATCGAAACGACAAGCGTTAAATCTCTTCTTTATGGTGTATCATGTTCAAAAGCATTATGGTGAACATTTTCGACCTTTTTCTTTATGTTAAATTGCAGACTTTTTATCGTGAACCCTCGGGATTTCTGCTATTTTATGGTCAAATGCATCATGGCGAACCGCATTATGTCGACACGTATACACTCGTGTTCTACAGTCTGTTTTTACTAGTTTTCCTTATTTTTTGGCAGAAATCCCCTCATCTTTCAGAATTTTTTCCTCAGTTTCCTCAGAAAAACGCCATTTTTCTTGAGTTTTTCTCGGGTTTTAGCCAGAAGATACCCATTTTTTATCAAGTTTAGAAGTTTTGAAGAAAAATAATTCGTGAAACATTTTTGTTTTTATATTTTCGTTGATAAACAATTTGATTTGTTTCGTTTAAATTGCATGAAAAGTTGAAATTATGCTAATTATTTGTTTGTTTCACGGATATCGCTATAAATAACGATTTACACAGTTGGTGTCTTATTCAGTACTAAAAAATGCTCTGCGACACTTCGAACGTTCCGCCCGAAAACAAGGGAAAAGATCAAATATTCATGACGGAGATGCCTCCTCTCGTAAGGCCTAAAACGCCCTGGTCGAAAATCGTACAGATTACGATTTTTTTCCATTCTCGGAGTAAGTTTTTGACAAATTGTTTTTTTAAAGAGCTCATTTTTTGTTAAGGTCGTCGTTTTGTTTTACG
This sequence comes from Orius insidiosus, assembly GCA_014119065.1. Taxonomy (NCBI): domain Eukaryota; kingdom Metazoa; phylum Arthropoda; class Insecta; order Hemiptera; family Anthocoridae; genus Orius; species Orius insidiosus. The sequence continues at coordinate 76,542 of JACGAQ010000647.1, read as the reverse complement.
TTCTCGGTCTTACGGTGACCTTGAAATCTGAAAAAGACAAAAATGTGGTCCTTCATTTACATGATACTGTTCAATTTCACGTTTATGAAGAAAAAAATAATGACGGTAAGAATTTTTTCATTCATTAGTGAAAAAATTAACTTTTAATGCAGATTTCAAAGTCGAAAAATCTCCAGAAAGAGGTTTTTTCGATTTTTTCTTCCCTGAAAATCCAAAAATGCCTGGAAACATTGAAATTGAAATAATCGAAGTCGAAGATGGAAACGATGACGAAATTCAGACTGAGCTGGTCAATTTAGTATCGGAAGAAAAAGACAAAAAAATGGAAAATCCGGAAAAAATAATTTTAAAAGATTCTCCGGATACAGAGTCTTCGACTTCTTCAAGTTCTTCAGGTAGCAAAGATTCTTCCGGTTCTTCCAGTAAAGATTCTTCAAGCTCTTCAGACGTTTCATCCCCAGAAACTTCTAAAGCAAACCATCGAATCTCCCCAAGATTTTTTAATTTTGAAGACATCGACAAACAATTCAGAGATCTTAACCAAAAAATATTCAACAGTCCTGAATTCAAATTTGGTAACTTCAAAATGGTCGGCGATGATATTTTCAAAAGGGATCCTTTTTTCAAAAAATAGATTCTGTTTTTTTATTTTTTAGTTGTATTTATAATAAAACCTTTATGCACTTGAATTTCCCCTCAACTCCTATTAGTTTTAAAGATCGTTTAATCATCCCCCTCAAAGTTCCAAAATAGCGTTCATTGTACACAAGTTTAATTAAAGAAGTAAGATTGGATTACACGCAAGAAGTTTAGCCTCAATGAAAAAGAAGTTCAGCACCAGAAAAAACTGAGATCATTAGTTAGTTAATGAAGAATCCACGGATCTAGAATGTAATGCTATCTGTCGGATGAAGATGAAAATTATCTAAAACAAGGTAAAAATGACATTCAAAAAATTAACCAAACATTTACATTCACCTAATTGGTAGATTTTATTTGGTTTCTTTAGCCTCATCGCACGTGTCTTAGAAGTTTGCTAAGAAAACCTTTCAATCGTTAAAAAAAAAATCAACATTTAGAAACCAATGAAAAAGAAGTTCACCACCAAAAAAACTGAGATCATTAGTTTAATGAAGAATCCACGGATCTAGAATGTAATGCTATCTGTCGGATGAAGATGAAAATTATCTAAAACAAGGTAAAAAATGACATTCAAAAAATTAACCAAATTTACATTCACCTAATTGGTAGATTTTATTTGGTTTCAAATTTAACTGTGTTTAGCCTTCTGTTTTTATAAAAATAGTTTAACAAGAGGTACAACAAGAGGGATAACAACAGTTAAACGAGAGTTAGAGCTTTAAAACAATAGTCTAGACAATATGGTCAATCCTGTTAGCTGATCTAAAGTTTCTTGACTCTGACCACCTTTAGTTTGTTTACTTCCAAATTTTTAAAATTTTTTTTTTCACTATCACGGTTATTGGCAAAAACCTCTTTAAGTCAACTCTTTAGCACCAAGTGTTTAAATTCTTTTAAGTTACTCTACTAGGTCAATTCTTAACCTCAGCTGAATTAGAGTGTCAAATTTATTGCTGCTAGCTGATTGTTTTACGGTTGTCACTAGATATTTCAAATTTTGAATTGGAGGAAAACTCTTAGGCAACAAGCTGGTTTTTCTGCGGCTGAATATGGTCAATTCTGTTATACTTAGCTGATCAAAAGTTTCTTGACTCTGACCACCATTAGTTTGTTTACTTCCAAATTATTAGAATTTTTCTTTAACTAACATGGATATTCTTTTGTTGGTTGATGCTATTTTTTCTTCTATATTTGGCTGCGAAAACCTGTTAAGTCAACTCTTTAGCACCAAGCTGGTTTAAATTCATCAAAGCTACTCTGCTAGGTCAATTCTGTTACACTCAGGTAAATTAGAGTGTCAAATCTATTACAGCAAGCTGATTTGTTTTACTCTTGTCACTAGCTGTTTTTTCATATTTGAATTTGAGGAAAACTCTTTGGCACCAAGCTGGTTTTTCTGCTGAGGCTGAATATGGTCAATACTGTTATACTTAGCTGATCTAATGTGTCTCCTCCTTTAGGTAGATTTTTTACTTCCAAATTTTATCATTTTCTGCCTTCAACTAACATGGTTATTTTGGCAGCAAAACCTCTTGAAGTCAACTCTTAAGCACCAAGCCGGTTTAAATTCATCAAAGCTACTCTACTATCAATTGTTAACCTCAGCTGATTTAGAGTGTCAAATTTTGCAGCAAGCTGATTTGTTTTACGCTTGTCACTAGATATTTTGAATTTGAGAAAAACTCTTAGGCACTAAGCTGGTTTTTCTGCTGAGGGTGAATATAGTCAATTCTGTTATACTTAGCTGATCTAAAGTTTCTTGACTCTGACCACCTTTAGTTTGTATACTTCCAAATTTTTAGGATTTTTCTGCCTTCAACTATCATTGTTATTTTGGCAGCAAAAACCTCTTTAAGTCAACTTTTTAGCACCAAGCTGGTTTAAATTCATCAAAGCCACTCTACTAGGTCAACTGTTAACCTCAGCTGAATTAGAATGTCAAATTTATAGCTGCAAGCTGATTTGCTTTACGTTTGTCTCTAGCTATTGTTTTTTCATTTTGAAAGGAAAATTCTTAGGCAACAAGCTGGTTTTTCTGCTGAGGCTGAATATGGTCAATTCTGTTATACTTAGCTCAAAAGTTTCTTGACTCTGACCACCTTTAGTTTGTTTACTTCCAAATTATTAGAATTTTCTGCCTTTAACTAACATGAATATTTTTGCTGCGAAAACCTGTTTAAGTCAACTCTTTAGCACCAAGCTGGTTAAAATTCATCAAAGCTACTCTGCTAGGTCATTCTGTTACGCTCAGCTAAATTAGAGTGTCAAATCTATTACAGCAAGCTGATTTGTTTTACTCTTGTCAATAGCTGTTGTTTTTTCATATTTTGAATTTGAGGAAAACTCTTTGGCACCAAGATGGTTTTTCTGCTGAGGCTGAATATGGTCAATCCTGTATACTTAGCTGATCTAATGTGTCATCCCTCCTTTAGGTAGATTTTTTTACTTCCAAATTTTTATCATTTTTCTGCCTTCAACTAATATGGTTATTTTGGCAGCAAAAACCTCTTAAAGTCAACTCTTTAGCACCAAGCTGGTTTAAATTCATCAAAGCTACTCTACTCTGTCAATTCTGTTAACCTCAGCTGAATTAGAGTGTTAAATTTATTGCAGCAAGCTGATTTGTTTTTGCTTGTCACTATATTTCAAATTTTGTATTTGAGAGGAAAACTCTTAGGCATCAAGCTGGTTTTTGCTGATGATATGGTCAATTCTGTTATACTTCAGCTGAACTAGAGTGTCGAATCTATTGCAGCAAGCTGATTTGTTTTACGCTTTTCACTAGCTATTGTTTTTCAAATTTTGAATTTGAGGAAAACTCTTTGGCACCAAGCTGGTTTAAATTCATCAAAGCTACTCTACTAGGTCAATTCTGTTAACCTCAGCTGAACTAGAGTATCAAATCTAATGCAGCAAGCTGAATAGTTTTACGCTTGTCACTAGATATTTCAAATTTTGAATTTGAAGAAAACTCTAGGCACCAAGCAGGTTTTTCTGCTAAGGCTGAATATGGTCAATTCTGTTATACTCAGCTGATCTAATGTGTCTAGATTCATCCCTCCTTTAGGTAGATTTCTTTACAACCAAATTTTTTATCATTTTTCTGCCTTCAACCAACCTGGTTAATTTGGCAGAAAAAATCCTCTTTAAGTCCCTTTAGCACCAAGCTGGTTGAAATTAAAGCTACTCTACTAGGTCAGTTCTGTTATACTCAACTGAATTAGAGTGTCAAATCTATTGCAGTAAGCTGATTTATTTTACGCTTGTCACTAGCTATTGTTTTCAAATTTTGAATTTGAGGAAAACTCTTTGGCACCAAGCTGGTTTTTCTTCTGAGGCTGAATATAGTCAATTCTATTATACTCAGCTGATCTAAGGTTACTAGACTCATCCCTCATTTAGGTAGATTTCTTTACTCCCAAATTTCTTTGGCAGAAAAAAACCCTTAAAGTCAACTCTTACGCACCAAGCTGGTTGAAATATACCAAAGCCACTCTGCTAGGTCACTTCTGTTACACTCAGCTGGATTAGAGTGTCAAATCTATTGCAGCAAGCTGATTTGTTTTAAGCTTGTCACTAGCTATTGTTTTTTCAAATTTTGAATTTGAGGAAAACTCTTTGGCACCAAGGCTTGGTGACCAAGCTGGTTTTTCTTCTGAGGCTGAATATGGTCAATTCTGTTATACGTAGCTGATCTAAGGTTTCTAGACTCATCCCTCCTTTAGGTAGATTTCTTTACTCCCTTTGCTTTACTTCGAGCTGGTTGAAATATACCAAAGCCACTCTGCTAGGTCAATTCTGTTACACTCAGCTGATTTAGAGTGCCAAATCTATTGCAGCAAGCTGATTTATTTTACGCTTGTCACTAATTAGGTATCTTTTTTTCAAATTTTGAATTTGAGGAAAATCATTTGCACCAAGCTGGTTTTTCTGCTGAGGCCGAATATGGTCAATTCTGTTATACGTAGCTGATCTAAAGTTTCTAGACTCGTCCTCCTTTAGGTAGATTTCTTTACTCCCAAATTTTGATCATTATTCTGCCTTCAACCAACATGGTAATTTGGGCATAAAAAATTCTTTAAAGTTAACTCTTAAGCACCAAGCTGGTTGAAATGTACCAAAGCCTTTCTGCTAGGTCAATTCCGTTACACTCAGCTGTACTAGTATGTTAAATTGATTGCAGCAAGTTGATTAGCTTTACGTCAAAAATTAGCTATTGTTTTTTCTTTGAATGTGGTTGTTTAGATTACACCTCAGTTTAAATAAATGTCAACTCTTTGGCACCAAGCTGGTTTTTCAGCTGTGAGGACTGAGGAGGATCTAACTTTTTTCATCTGTCTGGGCGGAACGCCGACGCTTTTTTTAAAGGAAGTTTTCATTGCCATCTACGAAAGGGAACGTTAGCGCATTCTATATTCGAAATTCAGGGTTGAAACAGCTGTTTTACTTTACTCTATGCCGTGAAGTTCGCAGAAGTCAAAAACTTTCATCAGTGGGCAGTGAAAAGTGCAAAGATGGCCGTGATATGTGAAAATGAGTGAGATCAAGTGTAAATATTTAGGTTTATCTTCCCCAAGTATCAACTGATATCCCCGTTATTATCAATTTCAATTAGATTTTTTATATTTAAATAAAATGGAGGAGGAAATCGTGTACGGGACCCACGAAGACTCACACGTCGTGATGTCGGACAGGGTGCAATCATTGGCTGGATCCATTTATCAGGAATTGGAGAAGATGATCGAGAAATACGACGAAAATGTCGTCAAAGATCTTATGCCTCTCGTCGTCAACGTTTTGGAATCGTTGGATTTGTCGTATTCGGAAAATCAGGAGCATCAGGTCGAACTTGAGCTTCTGAGAGAGGACAACGAACAGCTGGTCACCCAGTACGAGAGGGAAAAACAACTTAGAAAAACTTCAGATCAAGTACGAAATAAACAAAATTTTAATAAATGAGAACGAGGTCAAAAGATTAGATTCAGGGTTATCCACATCACGGGTTCTGCTAGGTAACCAAGGGAATCGAATATAACTCCACACTCTGTTTATTTTTGACGTGAGTGTAAACACAAATCAGCTTGCTGCAATAGATTTGACACATTAGCTCAGCTGAGTGTGACAGAATTAACCTAGTAGAGTAGCTCTGATGAATCAGCTCACTGCTAAAGAGTTGACTTAAAGAGGTTTTTTCTGCCAAACCATGTTGGTTTAAGGCAGAATAAGGGAAGTAAATCTAAAAGAGAGCTGAGTAAATAATTCACTTTAGATCAGCTAAGTATAACAGAATTGACCATATTCAGCCTTTGCTGAAAAATCAGTTTGGTGCTTCATGTTTTTTTTATGCCATAACAATCATGTTTTAAGGCAGAATAAGAAAAGTGATGAAATCTACCTAAAAGAAAGTTGAGTCCAAATAAAAGATAACTATGGATCAGCTAAGTATAATAGAATTTACCATATTCGGCCTTAGCTAAAAAACCAGCTTGGTGCTAAAGAGTTGACATTTATGGATTTAAACCATGGTGAAAATAAATCAGCTTGCCTCATCAGATTTGGCATATTAGCTCAGCTGAGTGTGACAGAATTGACCTAGTAGAGTAGCTTTGATGAATCAGCTCAATGCTAAAGAGTTGACTTAAAGAGGTTTTTTCTGCCAAACCATGTTCGTTTAAGGCAGAATAAGGGAAGCAAGCCTAAAAGATAGATGAGTATATAGAAATTCACTTTTGATCAGCTAGGTATAACAGAATTGACCATATTCAGCCTTAGCTGAAAAACCAGCTTGGTGCTGAAGAGTTGACTTAAGGTTTTTTTTTTTCTGCCAAAACAACCATATTGATTGAAGTTGGAGTAAGAAAAGTGATGAAATCTACCTAAAAGATGGTTGATTCTAAATAAAAATTAACTTTAGATCAGCTAAGTATAACAGAATTGACCATATTCAGCCTAAGCTAAAAAAACCAGCTTGGTGCTGAAGAGTTGACATTTTGGGATTTAAACCATGGTGAAAACAGCTTGGCTCATTAGATTTGCCACTCTATTTTGAGTGTAACAGAATTACCTAGTAGTGTAACTGTGATGAATTTCAACCAGCTTGGTGATAAAGAGTTGACTTGAGGTTTTTTTTTCTGCCCAAATTGATTTTGAGCAGTATAGGGAAGAAATTTACCTAAAAGAGGGTTGAGTCTAAATAAAAATTAACTTTAGATCAGCTAAGTATAACAGAGTTGACCATATTCAGCCTACGCTGTAAAGCAACAACCTTGGGTGCTAAAGGGGTGTTAGGGATTTAAACCATGTTGAAAACAAATCAGCTTGTCTCATTAGATTTGCCACTCTAGTTCAGCTGAGTGTTACAGAATTACCCAGTAGTGTAGCTATGATGAATTTAAACCAGCTTGGTGATAAAGAGTTGACTTGAGGTTTTTTTTCTGCCCAAACAACCATGTTGATTATGGGCAGTATAGGGAAAAAATTTACCTAAAAAAGGTTGATTCTGAATAAAAATTAACTTTAGATCAGCTAAGTATAACAGAGTTGACCATATTCAGCCTTCGCTGTAAAGCAACAACCTTGGGTGCTAAAGGGGTGTTAGGGATTTAAACCATGGTGAAAACAGCTTGCCTCATTGGATTTGGCACTCTAGTTCAGCTGAGTGTAACAGAATTACCCAGTAGTGTAGCTACGATGAATTTGAACCAGCTTGGTGATAAAGAGTTGACTTGAGGTTTTTTTTTCTGCCCAAACAACCATGTTGATTGTGGGCTGTATAGGGAAGAAACCTAAAAGAGGATTGATTCCAAACAAAAATTAACTTTAGATCAGCTAAGTATAACAGAGTTGACCATATTCAGCCTACGCTGTAAAGCAACAACCTTGGGTGCTAAAGGGGTGACGGAATTTAAATTTTTAACCATTTTTGGCAATGAAATTTTTATTTGTTTCAGAAATTATTAGAATTAGAAGACCTTATAGAAGCAGAAAAGAAAGAAAAAGGTGGAAAAATCGAAAGTCTTGAATCAATCGTCCGAATGCTTGAATTAAAAGCCAAAAATTCATCTGATCACGGTAATTTTCTTGTTTTTTTTATATTCGTGGGTCAGTGGGCAAGGTCTCTGGAAGCTTGTATTTCTGCAATGAAATGATTTTTATTTATTTTCAGTATATCGGCTTGAGGAAAAAGATCAAGAGATGAAAAAAGAATTCGCTAAATTGCATGAGAGATATACAGAGTTGTTCAAAACTCACATGGATCATATAGAAAGGACGAAAATCCTCATGGGAAGCGGTAATGACCGTTTAGACTCTCAACGGTCACGATTGCCAACGTTACCATTTTCACAAATGAACCGGTAAAACCCAAATATTCGTTGGCTTCAGACTAAATTTTCGTTTTAGATCGTCAGGTCCGGTTTCATTCGGTTTCCAGTCGCTGGAAAACAGCGCGATGCCGAGTATAGTCAGAGGATCGGAAAGTCCAGGCGAATTTCCGACGATTCCGGCTTCTCCGCCGGAAAGCAACCACTCAACTGCTAGTCTTAGAAATGAATTGGAAGTCGCAGAAAATACAGAAGATGATGCTTCTCTACGTGAGGTTTCTGAAAAAGGATGGTCTGAAACTTTAAGTCCAAATTCAAAAGATCCAACGCCTGATAGTTCCGAAGAATGCCCTCCACCAGTCACGACCCCGCTCGGTCGAAGCACCACTAAAAAGTAATTTAAATTAATTAATTATAAAATAAAACTTATTATCTTTTCAGGGAACAACGGAGTGCAAACACTCTTTATCAAGAGCTCAGCTTTCAAGATGCCGAAGCATTGGGAGAAATGGACGAAGGTGCCGACATCACAGGTAAAAAACGCAAAATTTCCCTCCATAAAATTTTTTTTTTGCATTTTTAATCTTTTCTGTAGCACTCTGTCTTAGGTTTGGGCTAAAAAAAACTTTAAAGGATCTCCTCAAATTTTTATCTCAAAAAACACCTTAAATTCTTTTTCATTGAAATAAGATCAAAATTCACTTACGCAGGAGAGCTGCAAAATTTGAAATTCTCCCTTTTCCTCCATACTGTGCTAAGAAAAATACAGATTATTTTTTTATTGAACTAAATTATTTTGATAGGTGGTTGGGTTCATCCAGGAGACTATGCATCGTCCGGTGTGTACCGAAAATCTATAAAAATTATCCCCCTTTTCCTTTTTTTATTATTTCAAAAATTTCGCTTTTTTTTACTTTCGGCTTATATTTTAATCAGGATTTTTAAAAAACCTTTCCAGTAAATTGCGCTTATTTATTTATTTTTATTCTGTTGCATGTTTTTTTTTGTCCACATAAAAATCCAGACTCTGATAGTGACGTAGCAAATGTACCTAACGTTTCTGGTATGCACTTTTTTTATTTTTTTTTATTTTTTATTATAAAGGTTGCTTTTATGGTTCGGTTTGGTGAATAAAAATTTGGATTAAAAGGCATTAGAAAAGGAAAAAAATCTTTTAACCCTTTCGAGACCGCAGGCGATGGCATGCGCGCATGTCGCTTAGAGACCGCAGGCGACTTTAGTTGCCCAGCGGGAACTGCTAGGTTTGTTGCAATACTTCCCATATATCGGTATATCGATATTTCCTTCCGATATTTGCGATGTTTGTACCGATATTTCCCTTCCGATATATCGGTTCTTCCGATATTTCCCTACCGATATTTCCGATATATCGCGATATTTTTACGATTTGAATCCGAAAGAAAAATGGGGCAACACACGGAAAACTTATAACTTATCAGTGATAAGTGATAACATCCATACCGCATGGGTATGGACCATACGATATATCGGAATATCGATATTTTCCTTCCGATATAACGGTTCATCCGATATTTTCCTTCCGATATATCGGTTCATCCCATATTTTCCTTCCGATTTATCGGTTCTTCCAATTTATCGGTTCATCCGATATTTTCCTTCCGATGTATCGGTTCATCCGATATTTTCCTTCCGATATAACGGTTCATCTGATATTTTCCTTCCCTTATTTTCCTTCCGATATATCGGTTGATCCGATATTTTCCTTCCGATATATCGGTTGATCCGATATTTTCCTTCCGATATATCGGTTGATCCGATATTTTCCTTCCGATATATCGGTTGATCCGATATTTTCCTTCCGATATATCGGTTGATCCGATATTTTCCTTCCGATATATCGGTTCATCCTGTATTTTCCTTCCGATTTATCAGTTCTTCCGATTTATCGGTTTATCCGATATTTTCCTTCCGATATATCGGTTCATCCCGTATTTTCCTTCCGATTTATCGGTTCATCCGATATATTCCTTCCGATATATCGGTTCATCCCATATTTTCCTTCCGATATATCGATTCATCCCTTATTTTCCTTCCGATATATCGGTTCATCCGATATTTCCCTTCCGATATATCGGTTCATCCGATATTTTTCTTCCAATTTATCGGTTCATCTGATATTTTCCTTCCGAAATATCGGAAGGGAGGCCATATCAAATCAACCCTAGGAACTGCGGGAAGCCTCTCTAAGATATTTAATACCTTCGCTTCCCATGGCGCTAGCGACATGCATAAACTGGCCATCTATTGGCGAAGAAATGAATTATGTGATGATCGCATCAATCGTCACTTTCTGTGCTTTGCTGAGCGCTGGGAGAAGTGAGGGGACAAGTGCTGCTCCAGTAGCGCAGAGAATCCGGCGTCAGACGCGGTCTCGAAACGGTTAAACTTTGTGGGATTTTTTTGGGTAAAAAAAAAATCAAAACTCCCATAAAGATTGATAAAACCCAGATTTTTACCGAGTTTACGGTGCCATTTTCAAACTTATATTGCACTTGATAAACCGGACCATATAAAAAGATCATGTAGCCTTTATTTCACTATTTTTGCATGTTTCCCCCTCTTCTTTTTAAATACTCTAACCATTTTGGCTTTTTCAACCTCATTTATATTATTAATTTTCTTTTTTAATTATTATTTTATTTATTTAAAGGCTAATCAGGATATTTATTAACTTTTTTATCTAAGTTTAAATTTTTGTGTTGAATTTACCTCTTGATTAGCCTATATTATTAATTTTTTGTAAATATTTATATGCATCCTAACTAACTAACTAATATTTTTCTTTGTTATTTGCTTCGTCATCATCCATCAACAGTTAATGACAATTTCTTTGGTAAGAGATTTTTTTTTTTTTTTCATTTTAACACACTAATATTTTTATAATTATCATTATTGTTTTTTTAATAAATTATTTTTCAGGCATGGGAAAAGAAGTGGAAAATTTGATATTAGAAAATACGGAACTACTCGCTACCAAGTAAAAATTGAAAATGAAATAATAAAAAGCTAATCTTCTTTTTTTAGAAATGCCTTAAATATTGTGAAAGATGATCTCATTGTAAAAGTTGATGAACTCACTAGGTAATTTTTTTTCTCTAATTTTAGAATTTTTAACTTCTTTAAATCCCTTATACTTCCCCCTCTGTTATACTTTCGTTCCCTTATACTTACCCCTCCGTTATACTTTCGTTCCCTTATACTTCCCCCTCCGTTATACTTCGTTGCCTTATACTTAGGGTTGATTCGATATGGAATTCCTTCCTTCGATATGGAAATATCGGATGAACCGATATATCGGATGAACCGATATGTCGGAAGGAAAATATCGGATGAACCGATATGTCGGAAGGAAAATATCGGATGAACCGATATGTCGGAAGGAAAATATCGGATGAACCTATATGTCGGAAGGAAAATATCGGATGAACCGATATGTCGGAAGGAAAATATCGGATGAACCGATATATCGGACGGAAAGTATCGGATGAACCAATATATAGGACGGAAACTATCGGATGAACCGATATATCGGGAGGAGAATATCGGATGAACCGATATATCGGGAGGAGAATATCGGATGAACCGATATATCGGGAGGAGAATATCGGATGAACCGATATATCGGGAGGAGAATATCGGATGAACCGATATATCGGGAGGAGAATATCGGATGAACCCATATATCGGAAGGAAAATATCGGATGAACCCATATATCGGAAGGAAAATATCGGATGAACCCATATATCGGAAGGAAAATATCGGATGAACCCATATATCGGAAGGAAAATATCGGATGAACCCATATATCGGAAGGAAAATATCGGATGGACCGATATATCGGAAGGAAAATATCGGTTGGACCGATATATCGGAAGGAAAATATCGGATGAACCCTTACATCAGAAGGAAAATATCGGATGAACCCATATATCGGAAGGAAAATATCGGATGAACCCATATATCGGAAGGAAAATATCGGATGAACCCATATATCGGACGGAAACTATCGGATGAACCGATATATCGGACGGAAACTATCGGATGAACCGATATATCGGACGGAAACTATCGGATGAACCGATATATCGGACGGAAACTATCGGATGAACCGATATATCGGAAGGAAAATATCGGATGAACCGATATATCGGAAGGAAAATATCGGATGAACCGATATATCGGAAGGAAAATATCGGATGAACCGATATATCGGAAGGAAAATATCGGATGAACCCATGTATCTGAAGGAAAATATCGGATGAACCGATATATCGGAAGGAAAATATCGGATGAACCCATATATCGGAAGGAAAATATCGGATGAACCCATATATCGGACGGAAACTATCAGAAGAACTGATATATCGGAAGGAAAATATCGGATGGACCGATATATCGGAAGGAAAATATCGGTTGGACCGATATATCGGAAGGAAAATATCGGATGAACCCATATATCGGAAGGAAAATATCGGATGAACCTATATATCGGAAGGAAAATATCGGATGAACCCATATATCGGAAGGAAAATATCGGATGAACCCATATATCGGAAGGAAAATATCGAATGAACCGATATATTGGAAGGAAAATATCGAATGAACCCATATATCGGAAGGAAAATATCGAATGAACCGATATGTCGGAAGGAAAATATCGGATGAACCTATATATCGGAAGGAAAATATCGAATGAACCGATATATCGGAAGGTAAATATCGGTACAAATATCGCAAATATTGGAAGGAAAATGTTCATTTATCGGAAGGAAAATGTCCATATATCGGAAGTATCGCAACAACCCTACTTATACTTCCCCCTCCGTTATACTTCCCCATCCCTTATACTTCCCCCTCCTATATAGTTACTTCTCTCTAAGGAAGTTTTCGTTGGAAGCTCTTTAAACAAGTACTTTTGTTTAGTGAACAAGAAATCTTGAGGGAGGAAAAGAAACTTTTAAAAACTGAGAACGCCCAGCTTCAAAAGCGCCTCATCGAGAAAGATGAAGAGATCAAAAAATTAAAAGAAGAAATCGAAAAACAGACAAAATCTAGTAAATCGGATGACGAAGTATGTGATTTATTTTTTTTTTTTCTTTCTTTCTTATTTTATTTTTAAGGAGGAAGTCCCGATGTCGCAGAGAAAGAGATTTACGAGGGTCGAAATGGCGCGGGTTTTGATGGAACGGAATCAGTACAAAGAACGCTTTATGGAGCTCCAGGAGGCCGTACGGTTTACCGAAATGATCCGCGCTTCTCGCCACAACGAAACCGACTTAGACAAAAAGAGTAAACAAAGCGTTTGGAAATTGTAAGTTAAGTTTAAAAAAAAAAACTTTTTCTAATTTTTTTTGTTTAGTTTTAGCAGCCTTTTTAGCAGCAACGACCGTGAAATCGTCCCATCTCGCAACCACCCGGGAGTCGGTTTAAGGTATAATAAACCAAATCGTCATATAAGTCCCGCATTAGATACCATGAGGAAAAGATCTCTTCACGAACGGAAACGAGGCCTCGAACTATCCGAATCGGGGGAACTGTTAGTATTTTTGCCACATTTTTCACCTTTTTTTTTGTTTTTTTGCCGTGCTCACACTTAACAGGGTGGGTTCCTTTGCTTCGAAAATCGCCAATGGCTTTTCTGCAACCATATTTGCATCAGAAATCCTGATTTTTCTTTTGTTATGAGCTGACTTTTAAAGTCTTTACCCCAAAAAAACAAGCCTGCAAGTCAGAGTCCTTGACCACTGTCCTTCGGAGGTTTCCTTTTTCTTGTTTTTAAGCCTGAAAATACCAATTTCATTCAGAATAGTGTCTTAACAAAATTACCCATAAGTCATTATTCACTTACTATGGCTGCTTTATCCCTGCTTTTTATTCTAAATCTGATGAGAATCTGTCTGACCGTTAATATGGCGGCGTTTTTTCTTTTAAGTTTTGCTCTTAGGTAGAGTTGGTTTTTTAAATTTTTGATTGGGCTGCAATTTAGGAGATACAATTGGTACGAAGTTAACAACCGCTATAAAGTTTTTGAATTTGCTCCTAAAAAGCTCCATTTAAGTAAATTTTACACGAAATTGACTGTAGTTAACCCTTTCGAGTCAGCAGGCGACTACCTTCGCTTCCCGTGGCGCTAGCGACATGCAAAAACTGGCCATCTGTTGGGGAAGAAATGAACTATGTGATGATCCCATCACTCGTCGCTTTCTGTGCTTTGCTGAGCGCTGGGAACGGTTGGGGAGAAGGGAAGCGAAAAGTGCTGCGCCATTAGCGCAGAGAATCTGGTGTCAGACGCAGTCTCAAAAAGGTTAAAAAAAACTTACTTCAAATAGTTGCCATGCGCGCATGTCGCTTGGAAACCGCAGGCGACTTTAGTTGCCCCGCAGAAACTGTGGGAAGCCTCTCTAAGATATTTAATACCTTTGCTTCCCGGGGCGCTAGCGACATGCAAAAACTGGCCATCTGTTGGGGAAGAAATGAACTACATGATGATCGCATCACTAGTCGCTTTCTGTACTTTGCTGGCCGCTGGGAGCAGTCGGAGAGAAGTGAGGGGAAGAGCGGACGCTACAGTGCTGCGCCAGTGGCGCAGAGAATCCGGACTATAGTTGCCATGCGCGCATGTCGCTTGGAGACCGCAAGCGACATTTAGTACCTTCGCTTCCCGTGGCGCTAGCGACATGCAAAAACTGGCCATCTGTAGGGGAAGAAATGAACTACGTGATATCGCATCATTCGTCGCTTTCTGTGCTTTGCTGAGCGCTGGGAGAAGTGAGGGGAAGAGCGGACGCTACAGTGCTGCGCCAGTGGCGCAGAGAATCCGGCGTCAGACACGGTCTCAAAAGGGTTAAAAAAACTTACTTCAAAAATTGACTTTTTTCTGATTTTTTTATATTTTTTTCTGATTTTTGAAAAAAAAAATCTTTTGTGCCTAAGTTAAATTTTATAAAGCCGACAGTTTTTTTTTACAAAATTGGAGCAAAACTTTAAAGAAAAACCCGACGTATTGAGTGGTATAACAGACCCTTAAACACAGAAACATTTTTTTTATTGTTTTTTTGCCTTCGTGAATACTTCTTTTTTTTTTAATTTTATTTTTTGTTTATACACTTTGTTTGCATGTTCCTTAAATAGCTAAAATCAGAAATTGTGTGTTTTGTTATAATAAAAAGTCAAAATTAACATATTTCTGATTTTGGTTGCAGGGCTGAGAATTTCGAGAGTTAATTTTTGTTGCGTCATGAGGGCTGGCGAGGAGACTGTTTTTATTCGTCCACAAATTTGTATTATTGTTTACCAAAAAAGCGAAGAAATTTTTATTTAATAAACGTGAATAAAAGAGTCTTTACTTGTTGGCCCTGTCCTTAATTTAGTTTTGTTTATGAAGTGGTTTGGGTTTAGAAATTTTGAGAAGATCCAAGCGAAAAGAGCGACTGAACGACGTGAGCAGCTTCGAGCGGTTCAGGCGCATGTGAAAAAAGACGATGGGCGACTTCATGCGTACGGATGGTCGCTTCCGGCGAAAGGGAACGGTGGCGCTGCACAGCCCAAACCTCAAAACACAGGGACACCTCAAGTCCCAGTACCTGTACCCGTTTACTGTCGTCCTTTAATGGAAAAAGAAGACGGAATGAAAGTAAATCGTTCTTTTTTCTTTTCTTTTATTTATTTCATTTTAAGGTTTGGTGTGCCACCGGAGTAAACTTGGCAGGAGGAAGGACTCAAGATGGCGGAGAAATCGTTGGGGCGAGCGTTTTCTACAACAATCTTGAAGACGAAACAGAAAATAAACCAATCACAACACCTGTTGAACAGCTTGAAAAAGACATTGAAGTAATTTTGAACTCATTTTTGGGCTGTTTTTATGTTAAAAATTTTCAAGGAAGGAGAAAACAGAGGAAAGAAAGCCAAGAGCAACTTTCATCTTTAGTTTGGATATGTACAAGTGCTCGGTCGAATAGTTACGTGACTGTCATTGAAGCTAACAATCCGGCTGACATTCTTCTTGCTTTTAACGTCTGCCAATCGTATATTCTATGCATCGCCAGCGTACCTGGTAAGTTATTGTGATACCCTCGATGTCGGGTTATTGGGGAAGGGTCTTCCAGACCCCGTAGGGTCAATTCAAATATTGATCTTTTCAACTTTGTATGTTGTGCCGGCCGGCCGTCCGTAGCATTTTTTTCCGGAACAACTTTACGGCCACAGTTTTCATCCGATTTTCTCCTAATTTTCACACAAATTTCTTTAGCCGGTAAAGAGGAATGTAACGAGGGCAATTTTTGAATTTCGAAAAAATGGCGGAGATATGTCTGTTTGAAATTTTAAAAAATTCGCTGCGGCCGAACCGTTGGTCCGATTTTCACCAAATTTTCACCAATTACTCCTTATATTTTTTAAGAATTTTTGGTGTAAAAAAATTGCCACTTTTTAATTATTATTTTTTTAGTAGGGAGAAATTTCATACTTCTACCCATTACGAGAGGCACATCCCTAGGCCAAAGAGCCCATTATTTCTACCTAGACACTTAGAAAAATTTTCGAAATAAAAACTTAAAAAATTTTTCAGAAAAAAAAGCGCAAATTTATTAAAGAAAACCCGGAAAAGTTTAAAAAAAAAACTTGGAAAATTTTTCAAAAAAAAAACTTCCCCCTCCGTTATACTTCCCCTCCCTTATAATTCCCCTCCCTTATACTTCCCCCTCCATTATACTTCCCCTGACTTATACTTCTCCCTCTGTTATACTTCCCCTCCCGTATACTTCCCCCTCACTTATACTTCCCCCTCTGTTATACTTCCCCTCCCGTATACTTCCCCCTCACTTATACTTCCCCACCCTTATACTTCCCCCTCCTCTATACTTCCCCTCCCTTATACTTCCCCTCCCTTATACTTCCCCTCCTTTATACTTTCCCCTACGTTATACTTCCCCCTCTGTTATACTTCCCCTCCCATATACTTCCCCCTCCATTGTACGTCCCCTCCGTTATACTTCCCCCTCCTATATTGTTACTTCTCTTTAAGGAAGTTTTTGTTGAAAGCTCTTCAAACCAGTACTTTCGTATTTTCTCAGGAGCTTGCGAAAGTGACTATCCGTCTGAGGATGAACCTCAAAATGAGACGACTGTAGTTCAAGAAAGTGCTGAAGAAAACAAGGAAAAAGAAGGTGAAGAAAAAGAAGAAGAAGAAGCAGGAATTGGGAAGATAACGTTTGTCAGCTGTGCTACCGGAAGTGAAGATTCGTCTCATCTGCCGCCTCCTGAACCTCCGAATCCAAGCGAAGCAGTCATCGGCGATCCGTTAGAACCTAACGACCCAAACGCTAACGGTATGCCATTTTATTTTAAAAAGCTTGTGAATGTAGCTTTTAGCTTACAGGGATATCCTGATAGTGCTTGGTTTTTTTTCCTTTTTTTTTTGCTATGTCAGTGTTGTGATATGTTATTCTTAGAAATCCCGGGGTCGGCAAGGCAGAGAAGGCTAGTCAAAGAATTCAAGGAAGGTTTGCTCAAGGACGGTGTCATGCCAACTCCGACAGGTAATGGCTCTGCATGATTGCATTTTGGGATTTTTTTAAAAATGCTAAAACTTCGTTGTTTATCCATTTTTTCCTTATTTTAGTCAATGATTTGGCCAACGAGGAGCTAGAAAAAGCGAGCAGTATCTTACCGACGATGTGGCTCGGTGCGCAGAACGGCTGCGTCTTTGTCCATTCTGCTGTTTCCAACTGGAAAAAGTGCCTACACTCCATCAAATTAAAAGATGCCGTTTTAAGCATAGTGTATGCTCTTTTAAATCATAAAAAAAATATGTTTTAATTATTTTTTAGGCATGTCCGTGGTCGAGTTTTGTGTTCGGTAGCGGATTGTACGGTGGCGATTTTCCGCAGGGATAAAGACGGACAGTGGGACCTCAATAGATATCATATCGTCGATTTAGGCCCACCGCAGCAGTCAGTCCGATGTCTTTTAGCCGTCCACAATAAAGTCTGGTGTGGTTACAAAAACAAAATATTAGTTCTTGACCCTCAATCGATGATAGTCCAGGTATTTCTTGTCTTTTCATAAATTTAAACTGACTGTTTCTTAAGAAAACTTTGGATGTACATCCGCGGAAAGAAAGCCATGTTAGACTCATGGCGTGGGTGGGTGATGGCGTTTGGGTTTCCATTCGTCTTGACTCGACACTTCGGCTCTACCACGCTCACACATACGAGCATCTTCAAGATGTCGACATTGAGCCCTACGTCAGCAAAATGCTAGGTCTGTCTTTTTTATTTATGAAATTACACATTCTGTAAGCAGCATGAGCACTGTATATAGCATAAGCAAGGGCGTATGGAGAAGGTTGAACAAAAAAAAATATTTTTTTACTTTGTCATTTATGTTTGTAGGTAGAAAAATCTCAATTTTAGTTGAAAAATTAGTTTTTTACCCCAATTTTATGTTTTTGAAAGACCTAACTTTCATACGCCCATGCAAAAAGGACCTTGTAAACAAAAATATTCTACATCTTTTATTTTTAAGAATTTCCAATGGGTTTAAGCAAGATAAGAACGTTTGATGTCATTCTGAAGTAACCATGAAACCTCAAAAAGGCTGGAGCTTAACCCTTTCGAGACCGCAGGTTGGCAGTTGCCATTCGCGCTTTTCGTTTGGAGACTGCAGGCGACTTCAGTTGCCCAGCGGCGCCATCGGGAAGCCTCTCTAAAAAATTTAATACCTTCGCTTCCCATGGCGCTAGCGACATGCAAAAACTGGCAATCTGTTGGGGAAGAAATGAACTGCGTGATGATCGCATCACTCGTCGCTTTCTGTGCTTTGCTGAGCGCTGGGAGCGGTCGGGGAGAAATGAGGGGAAAAGTGCTGCTCCACTAGCGCAGAGAATCCGGCATCAGACGCAGTCTCGAAAGGGTTAAGCTTCAGGAGTCCTTGACCACTGGCCTCCAAATTTTATGCTTGATTTTTTATAAATAACAGAAGCATGATTAAATTCATTAACGTTTCATTACCTTTGTTTTTTTTTCTTTTTCTTTTTTGTATCTGTTCGCTCTTTGCTCTGGATGTGCTTCGCTTACCCACGTAGCAGTCTTACCCTCAGGTATTCATACGTATTTTCATAATTTTTATTTTTCTTCATATAAAACATCTAAAAGCATGTTTTTTGTTATCATAATCGCTTTTTTTATGTAAATATCTTTGTAATTTTAAAATATTTGATTAGGTGCGGGAAAACTTGGATTTTCATTCGTACGTATTACGGCGCTGTTGATATCTTGTTCGCGACTTTGGATTGGGACCGGAAACGGCGTTATCATATCAGTGCCGCTTTCTGAAAGTACGTTTTTAAAATGGAAAGTGAATTTTTTGTAAGTTTTGAATTTTCAGGCGGTACGGTAAATGCGAATAAACCTGGTGCGGTTAATGTATTCGCAGATCCGGCTTCGTCTCATTTAACTCCGGCCAGTTTTATACCGTACTGTTCGATGCAGCATGCTCAGCTTTCCTTCCACGGACATAGAGATTCCGTCAAATTTTTCGTCGCAGTTCCCGGTAAGAAAAAAAAAAATCAGTTCTGGCAATTTTTCAGCCAAAATTTCTCTTTTTTTGGCGTTTTTCTGCATATTTAGGCCAAGAAATTCCCTTTTTACTGGATAATTGCGTTTTACTCCATATTTTTGGTTTTTTTCCTGGTTTTTCACCAAGAAAAGAACACTTTTTAAAACAAATTTTTAAGTGAAGTACAAGTCTGGGGCTGGCACCGACAATAACTTCCTTGAAGAGAAGGAACAATATGGGGGGGGGAAGTATAAAGGAGGGAGAAGTATAGACACCTGTTTCTCCCTTTTATGACCCTAAAACCACCTTTTCTTTAATTTTACTCAGTTTTTTGTCCGAAAAACCCTGGAGCTGGCACCGACAAGAACTTCCTTAAAGAGAAGGAACAATATGGGGGGGGGGGAGTATTAAGGAGAGGAAGTATAAAGGAGGGGGAAGTATAGACACCTGTTTCTCCCTTTTATGACCCTAAAACCACCTTTTCTTTAATTTTACTCATTTTTTTGGCTGAAAAACCCTGGAGCTGGCATTGACAAGAACTTCCTTAAGGAACAATATAGGGGAAGTATTTAGGAGGGGAAGTATGAAGGAGGGAGAAGTATAGACACCTGTTTCTCCCTTTTACGACCCTAAAACCACCTTTTCTTTAATTTTGCTCATTTTTTTGGCTGAAAAACCCTGGAGCTGGCATTGACAAGAACTTCCTTAAGGAACAATATAGGGGGGGAAGTATAAAGGAGGGAGAAGTATAGACACCTGTTTCTCCCTTTTACGACCCTAAAACCACCTTTTCTTAAATTTTGCTAGTTTTTTGGCCGAAAAACCCTGGAGCTGGCACCGACAAGAACTTCCTTAAAGAGGAGGAACAATATAGGAGGGGGAAGTATAAAGGAGGGAGAAGTATTAACACCTGTTTCTCCTTTTTATGACCATAAAACCACCTTTTCTTTAATTTTGCTCAGTTTTTTGGCCGAAAAACCCGTCGTTTAATCTGTTTTTAGATTTTTTTCCTCTTTTTTTGAAGCAAAAAACACAATTTATTTTTTAAATCTTAATTATTACTTTTTAGGCTGTGGTGGAATGTCGGCTGCCACTTCAACAAATCCGACAACTCCCGTAATAAACAACAATAATGAAAACGACAAACCTCAATCTATGCTCGTCATGTCAGGCGGTGAAGGCTACATAGACTTCAGAGTTGGTAAGTTTTTTCTTTTTTTCTTTTCATTAGCATGATTTGGTTTGCAGCACTGATTTTATAACCCCTGCTTATTTCATTCGCTTTCTGATTACCATATACAGGGTGTCCCAGAGTCTCATTTATTATCATTATCAAGATCATCTGCATTTTCCTGCAGTCTTTCTACAGAAGTCAACCCCATTCCTTTGCTACTGACGCACTAAATATCTTAAATTCTAAAATAATTTTTTTTAACATTCTGCACCTCAGGACACCCTGATGGCCATAAAAAGTAGACAATTCCTTTTTTCTAACCTTTCGGTTTGCGGTGAAAACTAAAAAAATAAAGACATTTAGACGAGGTAAGTGTAGATTTTGAAATTTTTACAGTCGACGATGGCGAAGAGCCCAAGGACGGAGCCTCCCATTTAATTGTGTGGCAGCTTCTTCTTCGGTAAGTATTTTGGTTTATTTTTTTCCCCTTTTTCATTTGCATGTTTCATGTTATTTAAAAAAGTAAATAAATAAAAACAATGTTTTTTGTAGGTGATGATGAGGATGATGCTTCCGTTGAAAAGAAGGGAGACCCAAGCTACCTAATCGTCTGGCAAGTCACCCCTCCAAGTTAAAAAAACAATTTTTCTTTTTATTTCTTCCTCATTTAGTCAATGAACGGCTCAAAACTGGTATAGAAAAAATTGTCGGTTTCTGTATGTGCTTTTTATGTCTAGACTTTCAGGGGTGCCAATTCCTGACGTTTTATTAAAATTTCCTTAGCTCCCTGTTTTTAGAATGTCAAAAAATTTAGCGGAGGTAAAATTTATTTTTGTAGAATTTTACAAACAAAATGAAAATTGAAGAGGTCATCAAATGACAAATTCACTTCATCCAAAAAGAAAGCGCCATAAAATGGCTCTTAAAAAAAACATACTTAAAATATCCTTGAATTTTTAAACAAGCTTAACCTTAAACTGAAAAAAAATGACCAAAAAGAAAACAAAATTTTTTTTCTGCTTTTTCAAGTTAAAAATGGTGACCTCAATTTAGAAATTTGTTATCTACCTTTAACAAAATTTAGACCAATTTTTTTTCCCCCTGGTTATTATATTGTAAGCTTGTGATATACTCAATTATACATAAATGTATATTTGCTTTTTTTTTTATGTAGGTACATCACTGTATATAGTCTCCATATTTATTTTGTTTTACATTATTTATTTGAAAAGAAAAATTTTGTTTTTGTAATCGATGATAAGTTTTTTTTTGCAATATCATATTTACCAAAGACTAAATTCCTTTTTGTATTAAATTAATAATTGAATTTATTAAAGTTTTAACTGTTTTTTTTAGTTTTATTCACCTTTGGTATTCACCTTTGGCATCTTATTACTGTTTTTAACTTTCTTAAAGAAGTTATTGTGATACCCTCCACGTCTTCCAGACCCCGTAGGTTCAATTCGAATATTGATCTTTACTGATCTCAACTTTGTCTGTGGTGCCGGCTGGCCGTCCGTAGCATTTTTCTCCGGAACACTTTACGGCCACAGTTTTCATCCGATTTTCACCAAATTTTCACACAAATTTTTTTAGCCGGTGAAGAACGAACGAGGGCGATTTTTGAATTTCGAAAAAATGGCGGAGATATGTCGGTTTGAAATTTTAAAAAATTTTACTGCGGCCGAACCGTTGGTCCGATTTTCACCAAATTTTCACCAATTACTCCTTATATTTTTGGCGAATTTTCGATGTAAAAAAATTGCCACTTTTTAATTATGATTTTTTGAGTAGGGAGAAATTTCATACTTCTACCCATTACGAGAGGCACATCCGTAGGCCAAAGAGCCCATTATTTCTACCTTGACACTTGGAATATTTTTCAGAAAAAAAGCCCAAATTTAAAAAAGAAAAACCCGGAAAATTTTTCAAAAAAAAAAATTAAAAAATTTTTTTGAAAAAAAAATCCGAAAACTTTTCGAAAAAAACATAAAAAAACCGGAAAATTAAAAAAGAAAACTTGGAAATTTTTCCAAGTTTATAAAGTTAATAAAAAAAAAAAAAAAAAAAAAAAAAAAAAAAAAAAAAAAAAAACTTGGAAAATTTTTTCGAAAAAACAAACTCCCCCTCCGTTATACTCCCCCTCCCTTATAACTTCCCCCTCCGTTATACTTCCCCCTCCGCTATACTTCCCCTCCCATATACTTCCCCCTCCTATATTGTTACTTCTCTTGAAGGAAGTTTTCATTGGAAGCTCTTCAAACCAGTACTTATAGACGTTTTTTCTGGATTATTTTGCACCAAAAAGTGCCATTTATCAAATTTTTGGATGCCCTCCTGAAAACTGCTCTTCTACTGAATATTTGGGCGTTTTCCTCATTTTTCTCGTAAAAAGTCTTCGTTTTACTGCAATTTTCTCGGTTTTTTGGAGAAAAAAAAATCTAGTTTTTAGGTTTTAGCAAAGGCAAAGGGATTGTTAGTAGGTAGCCTATCTTTATAAAGCTTTTTTTTTTATCTTCTCACATTTTTCCAATGGTCCCTTTTTTTGTATTTTTCCCCCTTCTCGAATTCAAGTAGTGGGAGGCTATTTGACCTTGAAGATGAGTAGACTTGTCAGTTCCCATTCAAATATTTCAACGAAAACATCTTAATTTTTTTTACCATGAAAATCTGTGTAATCGGTTTCGGAGCCGCCGGAATCGTCGCCGCACGCTACGCATCCGTCGATCACGACTGCAGCGTTTACGAGCGCACCGATTCCCTTGGAGGAACCTGGATTTATACAGAGGAGACCGGAAACGACGATTATGGTCTCCCTGTACATACGAGTATGTATAAAAATTTAAGGTGAGCTCTTTATATATTTAGGATTCGCATTCTAGTTTGCTTTTTTTTACAGGACAAACCTTCCTAAAGAATTAATGGGATTCACCGACTTTCCAATGGACGTACAAGGAAAATCTTATGTTTCTGCACAAGAAGTCTTAGATTTCTTAAAATTTTACGTTGAAAAATTTGATTTAAAAAAATTTGTGAAGGTATACAAACAATCAACTTATTCATAAGTACTAGGCAAGAGCGGGAGGCTCCTCAAAGCTGCAAAAAAAATTTTCTGCCTCAAAATCAAGGTAGAAAAAATGATAGTCTTCGCACAGCCTGGGTAAACAGGATGGGCGAGAACACCCCAAATGTCTCCCTACCATATTTTAGAAAACAAATCCTTTTTAGAATAGAAATATTGACTTCAGACCCTAAGCGAACTAAATTTTATTACTTAAGGAGGTATGATGTTTTTTAAGTGAGTTGCTTTGCAAATTTTTCGTTGTTAACAACGGTTTTCGGTTTTTCCCTTCTATCTCGGAATCCGTCGCTCAAAACAAAAAAATGTCCTAAGTAAAAGTTGTAGGTACTGAAATTTACTACATAAAATATCTTATTAGTTTTTTCCGTCAGAGCAATACTTTAGGAGATATGGAAGTATTTAAGTTGGTTGCTTTGCAAATTTTTCGTTGTGAGCAACGGTTTTCGGTTTTTCCCTTCTATCTCGGAAACCGTCGCTCAAAACGAAAAAACGTCCTAAGTAAAAGTCGTAGCTACGGAAATTTCCTACAAAAAAGACTTCATTGGTTTTTTTGTCAGAGCAATACTTAAGGAGATATGAGGGTTCTTAAGTGAGTTGCTTTGCAAATTTTTCGTTGTGAGCAACGGTTTTCGGTTTTTCCCTTCTATTTCGGAAACCGTCGCTCAAAACGAAAAAATGTCCTAAGTAAAAGTTGTAGGTACAAAGATTTCCTACAAAAATTTCTTTATTTATTATTTGCGTAAGAGCAATATTTAAGGAGTTCTGAGGTTAAAACTAATAATCCTACAGAGCCTGTCTGAAAACTTAAAACCTTCATTTCTCCTAAATATTGCTCTGACGGAAAAAACCAATAAGATATTTTATGTAGTAAATTTCCGTAGCTACAACTTTTACTTAGGACATTTTTTCGTTTTGAGCGACGGTTTCCAAGATAGAAGGGAAAAACCGAAAACCGTTGCTCACAACGAAAAATGTACAAAGCAACCAACTTAAAACCCTCATATCCCCTTAAAAATGAGCATAGAACGGACTCGGTCAGATTATTCGTTCTGAGCTTAACGGACCGTTAAAAAAAATATGTTTTCTTTCAGTTTCGCCATATTGTCACTAATGTCATTCCAGAAATAAATAAATGGAAAATTACAGTTAAAAATTTGATTAATGATGAAATTAAAGATGAATATTATGACGCTGTCATGGTTTGCAATGGGTGAGGCTTTTTTGCCTTTATAAATTCTTAAATTGTTCTTTTTTAGGCATTACCACCAACCAATTTTTCCTAAAATTTTTGGAATGTCCAGTTTTGCTGGATATAAAATTCACAGCCATGATTACCGTCGCCCTGAAGATTTTAAAGACAAAACTGTGCTTGTGATTGGCGGAGGACCTTCAGGAACTGATATTTCTCTCGACATTTCATCGCAAGCGAGTGAAGTAAAAAAAAAAAGCAAAATAAAAAATAAACTTAATAAAATTAAAGATTTTCCTTAGTTGCTCCAGCAGAGATGAGAAACCTCAAAGTGTTTTTTTCAAAAACATAAAAATTATGTCTGAAGTTGAAAAAATTGATAAAAATAAAATTTATTTTCAAAATGGACAAATTGAAGATGTGGACGCTATAATTTTCTGCACAGGTATACTGGGTGCCTTTGAGGTGCAAGTTGACCACTGCTTTTTATCCTTGTTTTTGGGCCATTGGGCGATTTTTCAGGGAGTCCTTGATCACCCACCCACGTTAACCTCAAATTTTTTTCAGGCTATTCTTATAGTTTCCCTTTTCTACATTCAAACTGCGGAATCGAAGTCGAAGATAACTACGTTTACCCTCTTTATAAACATATGATAAACATAAATCATCCTACTATGGCTTTTATCGGAATTCCTTATCGGACATTCATATTTCCTATGTTTGAAATTCAAGTATTTCCCCAGTTGTTAGTCTATGACAATAATATTCTTTATAGGTCAAATGTTTTTTAAGTTTGCTCACTGATGCTTCTCGCATTCCGTCAAAAGAGGAGATGATTTTAGACATGAAAAAACGTGAAGCGGCCATTTTGGAAAAAGGACTTCCTAAAAAGAGGTTAGTTTTTCTCCCTATAACCTTTTATAACCTTCCCATTTTCAGGTGCCACATGATCGTCGATTATATCAAAGCTTATTTTGATGACATCGCTCGTTTGGGTGGTGTTGACCCGATACCGGAAGTGATTTATAAAATATTTCTACAAGCTTCGATTTCTAGGAAGAAAAGTATTTTGAATTATAGAAAAGAAGTTTTTAAAGTTATCGATTCTGAAAATTTTGTATCTACTTTTTGAATAAATAGGATCATTTTTGAATGCGCTAGGAGGGTCGCAATTTTCTTCCTTTCTACCGTGTTTTTTTGGTAAATGCTTTTTTTGGTGGAGATCTTTGGTTATAGCTAGGGCCCTATTGTTGGCATGTAGAGTGATAAGGGGTGAAATGTCATTGCACCTGTTTTGAGAGGGGTTTGAGAATGCAGATGTTCTTTTAAAGGTTGTTTAAAAATGGGGAGTGTGCGGTTGTTGAAAAACTCACCCTGGATAGCGTGGAGTAGAGGGGGCGAGTTGGCAAGCTTGATGCGCGGCGGGGTCTGACAAAAGACGGTCGCGCGCCGGCGGCTTTTTCCTCAGTAGTGATGAGCACCGCTCAAGGGGTGGTCGAACGGGCATCAGCCGAGCTCACGAAACGGATCAACGGCCTCCGACGTTCGCAGCAATCGAAAGGCAAACCTGGAGTCGTGGAACGTGTCACTTCCGCGCTTTGCGGTGGCCTACCACCCGAGAAACCCGCGCGTTTTACCAAAGGCGGAGGACGTCCAGTACCACCGCCTAGACGTTCCACTCTCTCGACGGGACGACTCGCACCCGGAAAAGAGATCTTAATCGACGACACTTTTCTACTCTATCTCTTCAATTACTTCACACCTTTAGAGCGACGAGTTTTGGCTCAGGTCTGCTCCAAATGGAGGGACGTACTGTACAGAAATCCACGTTATTGGTCCGGTCTTCTTCCCGTAGTCAGATGCAGGGAATTGAGAACGCAAACGGAAAAAGCGAGGCTCTATACGTCTTTTGTACGTCGAGGGTTCCACAACGTTGCTCTTCTTTCTGCCGCAGACGAAGATGCCATAGACCTCGTCCATACTTATCCTCTCAGCGCCAAACACCTCCATTCTCTCAGCCTCCGATGCTCCAGCGTCACCGATCGAGGCCTCGAAACGCTCATCGATCACTTACAAGTAAGTTTCCTTTTCCACCTCATCCAGTTACTTCAATTTTAAAATAATGCTAGTTACTACCAAGTAGCATATGACCTATTTTAGAAGAATCGACGGTGAACTACAAGACTCTTAAGGAAATGGTGAATAGGGGATGTTTTTGAATTGAAAATAGGCCTCCGGTGTGTATTTCCCGGAGAGCGGAGGGTACAGGTGTAATGGTGAATGAGAATGTAGCTATGGTTACGTTCGGGTGCGTCCACCCCCGATCCATCGATCGAGGCGGGGGGCAGACACAGAATGAGCGCGTATGCCTTTCCGAAAAAGAACCCCACTTTTCGTTCATTTCTCGACAAACCCAGATTCATGAAAATCCCAGACTCCCTCTTTTAGACAAAACGACTACGCAACTCCGATCGATTTTTGAGTAAGGACACACTAACTAGTTTTCTAAGTGGTGCTAGACGGAAACATATTTAATGGGCGGAAAGGCATCGATTGAGATAAAAAGACCCACGAGAATGTAAGATGCACTTCTTACAGCAACGGCGCTTCTAGTGACCACTTCTTTTTGACTTAAAGTCTCTACTCCAGCGAATAGCACAAATATATACTGCCGGAAATCCCTGTAAAAAGCTATTTCTTGGCTAGAAAATCCAGGAAAACACGCAATACGTTCGAAGTGGTGGAGTGAGTAAACTCTCAAGACAGTGGCCTCCACAAATTGATTCAATAATCCGGTAGAAATGTTGCATCTCGGTCGAAAAAAGAAGGAAAACTTTCAATCTGGAATCGTATGAAAACTAGGAAAAACTCCTAAAAACCGAGTCATTCTCTACCAGAAGATCCAGACAAATAGTTTAGAAAACAATTTACCTTGAGTTTTTCGGGTCAAAAACGCCCTTTTCGTCAGATTTTTCGGCTTTTTCCTTTATCTTCTGATCAAGAAACACCCATTTTTTCATAGATTTTTTTCAAATAAACCAACTTTTTAGCTTATTTTCGAGGAAAAGCCATGATTTTCTGGAACATGTTGTTTCACCATAAAAACTGTTTTTGTCGTTTGGGAATAATGCATCTCACCATAAACTAGGGGCAGCGATGGAGCAAGCCTACTTTCGCCGTATAAAACGCGATTATGGCGATACGACAAAAACCTTCAAACTTGACTGTTCACCATAATGCAATTCAACACAAAGCATCTCACCATAAACTAGGAAAATCAGCTTGTTTTATGACAATTTCGCCGTTTTAAACGCGATTATGGCGAAACGTCAAAAACCTTCAAACTTGACAGTTCACCATAATGCAATTCAACACAAAGCATCTCACCATAAACTAGGAAAATCAGCTTGTTTTATGACAATTTCGCCGTTTTAAACGCTATTATGGCGAAACGACAAAAACCTTCAAACTTGACAGTTCACCATAATGCAATTCAACACAAAGCATCTCACCATAAACTAGAAAAATCAGCTCGTTTTATGACACTTTCGCCGTTTATGCGATTATGGCGAAACGACAAAAACCTTCAAACTTGACAGTTCACCATAATGCAATTCAACACAAAGCATCTCACCATAAACTAGAAAAATCAGCTCGTTTTATGACACTTTCGCCGTTTATGCGATTATGGCGAAACGACAAAAACCTTCAAACTTGACAGTTCACCATAATGCAATTCAACACAAAGCATCTCACCATAAACTAGGAAAATCAGCTCGTTTTATGACATTTTCGCCGTTTAAAACGCGATTATGGCGACAAAAACCATTAAACATGACAGTTCACCATAATGCAATTCAACACAAAGCATCTCACCATAAACTAGGAAAATCAGCTTGTTTTATGACATTTTCGCCGTTTAAAACGCGATTATGGCGACAAAAACCTTTAAACATGACAGTTCACCATAATGCAATTCAACACAAAGCATCTCACCATAAACTACGAAAAGCAAGCAGGCCAATGGAGCTCGTTTTATTGTGCAAGGGGTTTAAGTTTTTTTCTCTCGCGAGGATGAGCGAATATGGTGAACTGTCAAGTTTTAACGTTTTTCTCGTTTCTCCATAATCGCGCCTTAAACGGCGAAAATAGGTTTCCTCTTTCGCTGTCCATAGTTTATGGTGAGATGTATTATGCCCAAACGATGGAAACAGTTTTATGGCGAAACGACAAGTTCTTTAAAGTGAAAGTTTCTTTTCAAGTGCGCTATGTTGAAACGATAAATTTTATGTCGAAACGATAAGTGTTAAATCTCTTCTTTATGATAAGATGTATTATGTTCAAATGCATTATGGTGAACGTTTTCGACTATTTTCTTTATATTGAGTTCCAGATTTTTTTATGGTGGACGGTAACTCACGATTTCTGATATTTTATGGTCAAATGCATTATGGAGAATCGCATTATGTCGACCACATTTTTCGTAGTTTCCCTCGATGGCTAAGAGAAATCCTTTCGACCCGATTTTATGGAGTTTCTTCATTTTTGGCAGAAAAACATTTTTTTGAATAGAATTTTTGTGTGTTTTTGTCAAGAATCATCTATTTGATTAGGATTTTGAACGTTTTTCTCCTTTTCTGGCCCAGAAGCCCCAAATTTTACTAGTTTTTCCTTCGTTTTCCTCGATTTTTTTACCTTTTTAGCCGATTTTCAAAAATTATCCTGTCTTTTTGTGGCGTATTCTGCGTAGCACATCTTTCATATTCCTTTTCATCTCGTTTTTTCATTACTGGAGAGCTAATAAACCTTCTAAAAAATCAAGATGAGGACGTAATTAATATGAGGGAAGACAAAACGTCCTTAGAGACCCCATTTAGAATTCTAAGCGACGACTTGAGAAAGTTGTCGAATGAATAGTCAGTCTATTTCTTATTCAGGCCCCATTGTTAACCCTTAACTCGTCTCTTCTAATCCAAATTATTAAGATTGAAAAATTCCGTTTTATTCCTCTGTAAATAACGGTCTTGTTTGTCGTACCATTTTGGCCACCAATGCTGTTTTTTTAAAGTAAACCGAGTGGATTAGAAAGGGAAGTTGGGCCCGTATCGGGATTCGATCCTGCGACCTCAGGGTTACCACTTCAAAAAAAAATTTCCTCTCTTGGGGTTTAAAGATTCTCCGGGGGAAAAAAATTTTACAGCATTGCGACGTTGAATTTTATAAAAGTGGCGCATCTCGTTTACCTTCGAAAATTGACCTCTTTCACAAATTCATTTTGTTTTTCTACTTGAAATAAAGGTATTTCTATACGAAGAGCAGTCTTCTTGTTATGTTACAACATCTTAACCTTAACCTTCATCTTTTTCAATACTACCAACCTGTCGGTATTACAAAAACAGTATATCGATTATTACAATATATACATCGATTTCCTTCTTTAATAATAACCTTTGGAAGTTCGCCGACCTATCGATTTTTTTCCATATTTGTTGTTCTGGGCAAGACCCTATTTTGTTGGCCCTCATGTTTCAAAATTTCATGAAATCATTTCCTCAAGTTTGATTACCCAAGTCCTCGGGAATAATTAATCTCGAGAATACAAACATTAATCACTAGAAAGATCAATTCGAGTTAAATTGAGTCTGAACCCTCCTCCACGATTTCGTAGATAAAATATTCAATTTCCTAACATTTTAGCGTTTTTAGCGAAAGTAGTTTATCACTGTCCCTCCGATTACTAAGGCCGTGCAAATTTACTGATATCCGTTTTTTCTTCCTTTTTATCATCAAAAATTTTTTTAAATGAAATTCTTTGATGAAATTCTGTTATTTAGCATAAAACGACATTTTATTAGATTTCCGGGCCACTTTTAAATGAATTTACGCCCATTTAGGCTTTACTTTAGACCCAAATTACTGTAGTTAATTCAATCTTCAGTTTAATTTTAAACTATTTTTACAAGATAATTTCATCATTTTTATCGTTTGAAAATAGAATGTTTAACTTTTCTTTATCGTAGATAATAATAGGTTTGTTCCAACCGCAATTTGAAAATATTGGAGCATGCGCAGAAGGATTTGGACTTCATATTTGACGGAAAAACGATTCGAAGGACTTCAATCTTGACGTCTAAATCCTTCTGCGCATGATCCAGGAGTTTCAAACCAGTTTCAAACTGCGGTTGGAACAAAGCTAAAATGGGGGAAAAGGGCGTTTTTGACGGGTAAAAAGGGGGTTTCCTGGTTCTAATAACCGAGAAAAAAAAACGCCTCGAATCCGCTAAAAACAAATGCCAAGTTAGGGAGCATTCCATTGACAAATTAATTTGAATTAATCAGATTTGTTTTTTAAATAAAAAAAAAGTTTTGGCGACGTTCCTAGACGTTTGTAAAGAAAAAAAATCGATTTATAAAGAGTTAAAAATGACTTTTTTTTTTGTTCTTCTGTCTGATAAAACCTATGAATCAGTTCTACCAACTGAATCGATTTATCGTCTCAAAAAGTGGATATTTGAAAATCGGGTAAAAAGGGTATCTGTTGTCTAAAACATAGTCGAAAACGTTAACCATAATGCATTTGAACATAATACATTTCGCCATAATGAAGAAATTTAGCACTTGTCGTTTCGACGTGAAATTTTTCGTTTCAACATAACGCAGTTGAACATAAAGGAAACTTTCATTTTAAAGAACTTTTCGTTTCGCCATAAAACTGTTTCTGTCGTATGGGCATAATACATCTCACCATAGACTAGACAGCCAAAGAGCTAACCACCATAAGGCAATTAGCACATCCTCGCGGGAGAAAAAATAAGTTAACCCTCTCGTGTCATAAAACGAGTTGATTTTCCTAGTTTATGGTGAGATGCTTTGTGTTGAATTGCATTACGGTGAACTGTCAAGTTTGAAGGTTTTTGTCGTTTCGCCATAATCGCGTTTTAAACGTCGAAAGTGTCATAAAACGAGCTGATTTTCCTAGTTTATGGTGAGATGCTTTGTGTTGAATTGCATTATGGTGAACTGTCAAGTTTGAAGGTTTTTGTCGTTTCGCCATAATCGCAAAAACGTCAAAAGTGTCATAAAACGAGCTGATTTTCCTAGTTTATGGTGAGATATTTGTGTTGAATTGCATTATGGTGAACTGTCAAGTTTGAAGGTTTTTGTCGTTTCGCCATAATCGCAAAAACGTCAAAAGTGTCATAAAACGAGCTGATTTTCCTAGTTTATGGTGAGATGCTTTGTGTTGAATTGCATTATGGTGAACTGTCACGTTTAAAGGTTTTCGTCGCCATAATCGCATTTTAAACGGCGAAAGTGTCATAAAACGAGTTGATTTTCCTAGTTTATGGTGAGATGCTTTGTGTTTAATTGCATTGTGGTGAACTGTCAAGTTTAAAGGTTTTTGTCGCCATAATCGCGTTTTAAACGTCGAAAGTGTCATAAAACGAGCTGATTTTCCTAGTTTATGGTGAGATGCTTTGTGTTGAATTGCATTATGGTGAACTGTCAAGTTTGAAGGTTTTTGTCGTTTCGCCATAATCGCGTTTTAAACGTCGAAAGTGTCCTAAAACGAGTTGATTTTCCTAGTGTATGGTGAGATGCTTTGTGTTGAATTGCATTATGGTGAACCGTCAAGTTTGAAGGTTTTTGTCGTTTCGCCATAAACGCGTATATAATCGCCATAATCGCATAAACGGCGAAATTGTCATAAAACGAGCTGATTTTCTACGTATTCTATTCCTAGTTTATGGTGAGATACTTTGTGTTGAATTGCATTATGGTGAACTGTCAAGTTAGAAGGTTTTTGTCGTTTCGCCATTATCGCGTTTTAAACGTCGAAAGTGTCATAAAACGAGCTGATTTTCCTAGTTTATGGTGAGATGCTTTGTGTTGAATTGCATTATGGTGAACTCTCAAGTTTGAAGGTTTTTGTTGATTCGCCATAATCGCGTTTTAAACGTCGAAAGTGTCATAAAACGAGCTGATTTTCCTAGTTTATGGTGAGATGCTTTGTGTTGAATTGCATTATGGTGAACTGTCAAGTTTGAAGGTTTTTGTTGATTCGCCATAATCGCGTTTTAAACGTCGAAAGTGTCATAAAACGAGTTAATTTTCCTAGTTTATGGTAAGATGCTTTGTGTTGAATTGCATTATGGTGAACCGTCAAGTTTGAAGGCTTTTGTCGTTTCGCCATAAACGCGTATATAATCGCCATAATCTGTTTAATGAGTGGCTTTTATGGTGAGAAACGTTATGGTGACTTGCGATTATGGGGAAACTACAAAAACCTTAAAACTTGACAGTTCACCATAATGCAATTCAAGATAAAGCATCTCACCATAAACTAGGAAAAGGAAGCAGGCAGCCAAAGGGATCAGCTCGTTTTATGACACAAGGGGGTTAATTTTTTTCCTCTCGCGAGGATGTGCGAATTGAATTAAGTATGGTGAACTGTCAAGTTTGAAGGTTTTTGTCGTTTCGCCATAATCGCGTTTTAAACGTCAAAAGTGTCATAAAACGAGCTGATTTTCCCAGTTTATGGTGAGATGCTTTGTGTTGAATTGCCTTATGGTGAACTGTCAAGTTTGAAGGTTTATGTTGATTCGTCATAATCGCGTTTTAAACGGCGAAAGTAGGCTTGCTCCATCGCCTCCCCCCCCCCCCCCCCAGTTTATGGTGAGATGTATTATGCCCAAACGATAGAAATAGTTTTATGGCGAAACAACAAGTTTAAAGAGGGGCTTTTATGGTGAGAAGCGTAATGATGTCTTGGACTTTTTTTATGTTGAAAGGAATTATGCTCAAAATGTGAACTTTACGTTCAATTGCATTATGCCCATACGCATTATGGTGAACCACAGATTTTTTATGTATTTTTTATGTCGAAATGCAGATTTTTATGTTCAACGGTTTTGGTGTTCTCCCGTTTTATTGAGCAGTTTTGATTAAAAATCTCATTAGAAAGTGTTTAAAAAATATTGTAGGTTAAGACTTTAATCTAAATCGAGTTATCCGCAAAAAAAAGGTTCTTTGACGGGGCGGTTTGTTTTGATCCGTTGAGAAGGGTCCTGGGAGCAAAATCATCGTTTTCGGGGAGGGCCGTGTGTCCGGGTGACGTCACGAGCGAACCCCTTCCCCCGGCGTCGCCATAGCGACCCCTAACTTCTTTCTCGTAGGCGGAAGGGTGGTTTAGTTAAGGGGTGGCAGGATTATTGCCGTGGGCGTCGAGAGTTACATACGTGACGCAATTCCTGAGTTTTTCATCCCATTTTTCAACCTACATTCCATACACATTTTCCTATTTTATGAACTATTTTAACAATAGGAAATTCCTATCGATTTTATAAGTTGACCATCTGTTACCGCACGAAAGGGGCCCGCATTATCTTCGTTTTTCTACGTTTAACAAACCCCTGGGTTGACGCTTTCATTGATTTAATGAACCCTAGAGAATGGAAATTCTTGCAACATGAGAAGACATAGGGTGTTTACTCTTTAAAACTTCCCTTCAACTTCAAAGGATGAAACATGTCGTCAAATATTAGGATTCAAAGTTCTGCTAAGCAGAAGAGGAAAACTGATTGATCTTCACCGACCATTGTCCGTGGTGTCTCCTCCTACTCCTTATAATTGACTTTACTAGGGGGAAATTTGGTGTATTCTCGCCCGCTCAGCACGGCCTAGATGGGCGAAGACTTTCATTTTTTCTACCTTCTATTTTCGATAGTAGGGACGAAAGATTTTTAAACTGCGGTTACATTGAGAATGTTTTGGTCGGGCTACTTGCATTTTTCGTTTCAGAAACCTGTGACTTCGACATTTTCAAAGTTACGTCAGACTTCATAATTTTCTTCTAAATTGATCCTCTTTATGTAGCCTTAAGGGCAATGTTTTAAATAAACATTTGCTGATATAATAATTTGTTTACAGTTGTCTATTTTGGTTATTTGGGAGAGGATTTCCAGGGGAAAAACCCCTAATTTTTAAGTTTTTCTCGATTTTCTGGCTAAGAAACACAATTTCCGTGTCTTTTAAGTATTTTTCCCATTGGTGGACTGGGGGGGGGGGTTAACATTTTAGCTACTTTTTAACAGGTTGTTAGTCATTTTCGTTGGTTTTCAGGTTTAGAAACACCTAATCTGCTTTCGGGGGGGGGGGGGGGGGGGTAAACATCTTTAAAATGGGGTTTTTGGTAATTTTCTTCGATTTTCTGGTGTAGGATAACCCGTTTTGTGAGGCGCTCGGCGTTTTAACTTCTTTTTTAAGGGGTTTTGGGTCGTTATAGTCGATTTTTTGGTGTAAAAACACCCGTTTAATGAGGTGACCCGGGGTTAAACATCTTTAAACATCGTTTTAACATCTTTTTTAACAGATTTTGGTCGTTATAGTCTATTTTTTGGTGTAAAAACACCCGTTTAATGAAGTGACCAGGGGTTAAACATCACTTTATTGTCTTTTGGGTCATTTTCCACGGATTCCTGGTGTAGAAACACCCGTTTAATCAGGGCGTTAAATATGTTTTTTATCGGGCTTTTAGTCAGTTTCGTCGAATTCCTGGTGTAGAAACACCCGTTTAATAAGGTTACCGAGCGTTAAACATATTTTTAATCGGGTTTTCGATCATTTTGTTCGATTTTCAGGTTTAGAAACACCTAATCTGCTTGGGGGGGGGGGGGGTAAACATCTTTAAAATCGGGTTTTCGGTAATTTTCTTCGATTTTCTGGTGTAGGATAACCCGTTTTGTGAGGCGTTCGGGTGTTTTAACATCTTTTTTAACTGGTTTTGGGTCGTTATAGTCCATTTTTTGGTGTACAAACACCCGTTTAATGAGGTGACCAGGCGTTAAACATCACTTTTATTGGTTTTCGGGTCATTTTCCTCGGATTTCTGGTGTAGAAACACCCGTTTAATCAGGGTGTAAAATTTCTTTTTTACCGGGCTTTTAGTCATTTTCCTTGAATTCCGGGTGTAGAAACACCAGTTTAATCAGGTGACCGGGCGTTAATTATCTTTTTTGGTCATTTTCCTCGGATTCCTGGTTTAGTAACACCAGTTTAATCAGGTGACCCAGCGGTGAATTTTTTTTATCGGGCTTTTGGTCATTTTCCTCGAATTTCTGGTGTAGAAACACCAGTTTAATCAGGTGACCCAGCGCTGAATTTTTTTATCGGGCTTTTGGTCATTTTCCTCGAATTTCTGGTGTAGAAACACCAGTTTAATCAGGTGACCCAGCGCTGAATTTTTTTTATCGGGCTTTTGGTCATTTTCCTCGAATTCCTGGTGTAGAAACACCAGTTTAATCAGGTGACCCAGCGCTGAATTTTTTTTATCGGGCTTTTGGTCATTTTCCTCGAATTCCTGGTGTAGAAACACCAGTTTAATCAGGTGACCCAGCGCTGAATTTTTTTTATCGGGCTTTTGGTCATTTTCCTCGAATTCCTGGTTTAGTAACACCCGTTTAATCAGGGCGTTAAATTTTGTTTACCGGGCTTTTGGTCATTTTCCTCGAATTCTTGGTGTATAAACAGGTTACCGAGCGTTAAACATCTTTATAATCGGGTTTTCGATCATTTTCTTCGATTTTCTGGTCTCAAACATCCCGTTTTAGTCAAGTTTTCCGGCGTTTTAACATCTTTTTATCGGGTTTTGGACCCTTTTCCATAGCGTGCTGCTTTAAAATTAGGTCACCTTACAGCCCCCCAGTCTGCACACCTTAAGTCTCCCTAAGTCTGAAGAATTACCTTCCTCTACTTAATGGACGTTCTGATTTTTTAACGCTATTTTATTTCCAGGGGCTTTACGAATTGGAGTTGGCGGGATGTAACGAGATAACAGAAGCGGGACTTTGGTCTTGCCTCACGCCTCGGATCGTCTGCCTCACGCTCTCCGACTGTATAAACGTTGCAGACGAAGCGATCGGGGCGGTAGCTCAGCTACTTCCTTCGCTTTACGAATTCTCCCTTCAGGCCTATCACGTCACAGACGCCGCCCTCGGATTCTTCTCACCCAAACAGTCGACCTCCTTGAACATCCTTCGACTTCACAGCTGCTGGGAGATCACAAACAACGGCATCGTAAACATAGGTGCGTTTAAAAAAAAAGTTTTGCTACCAAAAATTGCTGCATATCAAATCAATTTATGAATAAATTCTGATTCGTTTTTATTTATTATTTTTGTTTTCTACCCACGCGTTTTGTATAAAAAATAAAGGAAAAGTGGGAGACCCAATTGATCGAGTTTCGTCCTTGACCTTTCGAACTTTAGCTTCCCATTCCTTTTCATAACGTCTCCGGTTTCCTTCCTTTTGAAAATTCTTTAAACTTATTGTTAATAAAGGCGTTAAATTATGTTAAAAACTGAAATACAGGGATGTTTTGCGGTATGGTATATCTTTTACGCCGTTTTTAACTCCCCACGTTCGTTTATTTACCTGATTTTTAACTTCCTTAAAGAAGTTATTGTGATACCCTCCACGTCGGGTTTTTGGTGAAGGGAAAGGGAAAGGATCTTTACCGATCTCAATTTTGTCTGTGGTGCCGGCCGGCCGTCCGTAGCATTTTTTTTCCGAAACACTTTATGGCCACAGTTTTCACCCGATTTTCACCAAATTTTCACCAAAATTTCTTTAGCCGGTGAAGAAGAATGTAACGAAGGCGATTTTTGAATTTCGAAAAAATGGCGGAGATATGTCTGTTTGAAATTTTAAAAAAATTCGCTGCGGCCGAACCGTTGGTCCGATTTTCACCAAATTTTCACCAATTACTCCTTATATTTTTTAAGAATTTTTGGTGTGAAAAAATTGCCACTTTTTAATTATTATTTTTTTAGTAGGGAGAAATTTCATACTTCTACCCATTACGAGAGGCACATCCCTAGGCCAAAGAGCCCATTATTTCTGCCTTGACAATTTTCATAAAAAGAACTTAAAAAAATTTTCAAAAAAACCTTAGGAAAAAACCGAAACTTTTTTAAAAAAAAGAAGGAAAACTTAAAAATTTTACGAAAAAAAAACGGAAAATTTTAGGGAAAAAACAGAAAATAAAAAAAAACCGGAAAATTTTTCGTAAAAAAAAAGGAAAACCCGGAAAATTTTTCGTAAAAAATATCCCCCTCCCTTATTTTTTCCCTCTTTTATGCTTCCCCCTCCTTTATACTTTCCCTCCCTTCGTTATACTTTTGTTCCCTTATACTTCCTCCTCCGTTTTACTTCCCCTCCTATATACTTCCCCATCTGTTATACTTCCCCTCCCATATTTTCCCCCTCCGTTTTACGTCCCCTCCATTATACTTCCCCTCCTGTATACTTCTCCCTCTGTTATACTTCCCCTCCCATATTTTCCCCCTGCGTTTTACGTCCCCTCCGTTATACTTCCCCTTCCCATATACTTCCCCCTCCTATATTTTTACTTCTCTTTAAGGAAGTTTTCGTTGGAAGCTCTTAAAACCTGTACTTTTAAAGCTTATTAATAAGGACAATTTTCAAATTGAAGCATTTTGCCCTTTCTGTAGAAGAAAAAAAAGTTAATGGATTTATGAATTTTTTAAAA
This sequence comes from Orius insidiosus, assembly GCA_014119065.1. NCBI lineage: Eukaryota > Metazoa > Arthropoda > Insecta > Hemiptera > Anthocoridae > Orius > Orius insidiosus. Next base: position 37,985 of record JACGAQ010000647.1, on the reverse strand, counting down.
AACTCATCTCCGGAGATGGAAAAGGTAAAAAAATTGTTGACAAAAAGTTGTCAATTTTAAAGGGATGTTTTTGAAGCAGAATTTGGCTTACAACCCCCCCCCTCCCTAGACTCTCTTTGGCCTAGTTAAGCCCCGGTCAGGAGGGTGGGTTTAAGAAAAAACACGCATGCGTTACATAATACCCGCAATCATTTTACGGAACAGTTAACTTTTTAAAAAACGACAAAAAAGACTAAGAATAGCTTTTTAAAATCAATTTTTTCATTCAATGAATCACGAAGCTTTTGTACGGTCTCTCTCGTTTCTTAAGGTTTCATCAAATTTTTGAGAGGGGTTGGAAGAAAAAAAGGAAAGAGAAAATATGAGGTCTAAAATACCGGATGAGGTCGCATGTCATCCTCAATATCCGCTCTTCGATTCCTTACGTTCCCCTATAAGTTCGAAGTTCAAATATTTTCTTATTTATCAAATATATAAACATAACTCGGAGATCCTTTATTACTAGGGTCGGACGTGAAAGGATTTTGATTATACAAACGTTTTTCTCCCCCATATCAGGTGTAAATTCATTTTCTCTCTGGGCTTTCGTCGAAAAAGTGAAGCCAAAAGTGACCCGGAAATGGAACATGCAACCCCCTCTTTTTCGGCTTGCAGCTCGTAAACGGCAAATCCTGCAATGAAGTTGATTTCGTATAATTTGTAGGAAATTTAATGATCTTTCATTTTTATTTAATACATTTTTCGCCTACGATGTACCGTTTTGAAGATACAGGCGAAAAAAACGCGAAAAAGCTCCATCGCCCCATGGTCAAATTTCTTTGTCGTTTTTCACTGTTTTTCACCGGCTTGCAGCTCGGAAACGGCCAATTCTATAATGAAGTTAATTTCGTATAATTAGTAGAAAATTTAATGATCTTTCTTTTTATTTATTACATTTTTCGCCTACGATGTACCGTTTTGAAGATACAGGCGAAAAAACCCAAAAAGTCACTCCATCGCCCCAAGCTCAAATTTTTTTTTTTTTTTTGCGTTTTTCACTGTTTTTCACCGGCTTGCAGCTCGGAAACGGCCAATCCTATAACAAAGTTGATTTCGTATAATTTGTAGGAAATTTAATGATCTTTCATTTTTACTTATTACTTTTTTCGTCTACGATGTACCGTTTTGAAGATACAGGCGAAACAACGCAAAAACGCTCCATCGCCCCAAGCTCAAATTTTTTTGTGGCGTTTTTCACCGGCTTGCAGCTCGGAAACGGCCAATCCTATAATGAAGTTGATTTCGTATAATTTTTAGGAAATTTAATGATCTTTCTTTTTTATTTATTACATTTTTCGCCTACGATGTACCGTTTTGAAGATACAGACGAAAAAACGCGAAAAGTCACGCTCCATCGCTCCAGGGTCAAATTTTTTGGCGTTTTTCACCGGCTTGCAGCTCGGAAACGGCCAATCCTATAATGAAGTAGATTTCGTATAATTTGTAGGAAATTCAATAATATTTCTTTTTTTTTTTACATTTTTCGCCTACGATGTACCGGTTTGAAGATACAGGCGAAAAAAAACGCGAAAAGTCACGCTCCATCAATTTTTTTTGGTGTTTTTCGCCGGCTTATAGCTCTGGCTCAATTTTTAAATTTTTTTAAGATGCATGTCTTTATAATAAATGCACGTCTCATTCAGATATTTATAAAAATCCACCCAAGAATTTATACAACCCGTCCTTTTTGGCCAGACGCCATTTTATACGATTAGTCAGAACATAGTAAACTCGACACCTTCGTGTTTTATTAATGTTGTTTATTATTATCTAATAAATCGAATTATTAGGTGACTTTACGAAAATTATTATCTAATATGCTTTAAATCAACCGAATTATTAGGTTGACTATTTACGAAAATAGGGGACGTTTATGTATAAATAAAACGGGGAACTTCGGAATTTAAGATATCATTGACCTCTATATATCTTCGTTTATGCTACATTGGGTTTTTAACTTCCTCAAAGAGAATTGTGACGTCACAAGGGGTCTTTCAGACCCCTTAATTTCAGGTCAAAAAGCATGATTTAGGAAACGACACATTAGCGCTAGCTGTTCGTAATGAAACTAACTGAATCAGTTTACGATGAAAAAATGTCCCTTTGTGAACCGTTCTTAATTCATGTTGGCAAACATGACCCCAATATTTGTCCTTTGAGTGTAAATAAATTAATGAAGCCTGAAAATAAATCTCATCCATCATTCTGCTATCGATCGCTTCCAATTGTATATTTAGAAAGAATCGATTACCTACAATTTCCTATACGGCTTTTTAAAAGAGTGGGCGAAAAAAATAAACATAAAACCGTCCTCGTTAATTTCACTTGATTTGTAACGGACGTTTTATTTTTGCCCCACGGCACCGGTCCCGAGACATCTCAGAATTTATACCGGATTCCGGAAAGATTTTTGTATAAATAGATGAAAAGAAAACACATTGAAAGCGCCAGGTGATGGAGAGGGTGACTTGATTTCACTGTTCAATTAGCCGTTGACGTCATAGGCGTTCCTCGGAAGCTCATTGGTGACGTCAATTAACCTAACCTAAACACTGTTTAATTGACCATTGACGGTAGATTCATTCATTAGAAATGGGGAACTTTCACCAGACAGCCCTTTCTCCGACATCCCTTATCCGCCAAATTGAGTGCTAAGTCAATTATCGCATTCGGGTCAAACGGAGATTCTTCGGGGAAACTGCCACAGCTTCCGGAAAAGCGTTTTTCCAATATACACTTTTTTCTTGACAACTTTTTCACTTTTATAATTTATTGTTTAAAAATGAACTTGACAATGCCGTTTAAATATCTGGCAGTCCAAAGACCTCCCTGGACCGCATCCAAACCTAAAAGCCTCTCCTTATTCCTCTTTGCATTCTCATTAGTCATCTAATTTTCACGGTTTTAGATCTTCATTTTGGAAAAGGTTTATTGACGGCCAATATCATAAGTGTCTCATTTTTGTCCCGAAATTCACTTTCTTTATAAATATTTTAGAAGGAACCTACCTTAGGTTTAAATATTCATGCCCTAAATAGACTATAAAAGGGTTTTTTACGGTCGCCTTTCCAATAAAAACAGACTAGAACATAAATTTTGTATCTTTCCGAGCAGAGTTTTGAGGTCAAGTCGTATAGGTTATTCTATCGGTCTCCATAGCTCAGTTGGTAGAGTTTTAGTAGTAACTTAAAGGTCGTAGGTTCGGATCCCACTGGGGTCTTAACTTTTTTCCTCTTCCTAACTTACAGTTCGATATTAACGAAGCATATTTATCGAGTTTGAGGTTAAGTCATTTAGGTTATTCCATCGGTCTCCATAGCTCAGTTGGTTTAGTTTTAGTAGTAACTTAAAGGTCGTAGGTTCGGATCCCACTGGGGTCCTAACTTTTTTCCTCTTCCTAACCTACACAGTTCGATATTATCGAACCATATATTATCGAGTTTTGAGGTTAAGTCATTTAGGTTATTCCATCGGTCTCCATAGTTCAGTTGGTATAGTTTTAGTAGTAACTTAAAGGTCGTAGGTTCGGATCCCACTGGGGTTCTAACTTTTTTCCTTCCTAGCTTACACAGTTCGATATTATCGAGTTTTGAGGTCAAGTCGTGTAGGTTATTCCATCGGTCTCCATGGCTCAGTTGGTAGAGGTTTAGTAGTAACTTAAAGGTCGTAGGTTCGGATCCCACTGGGGTCCTAACTTTTTTCCTCTTCCTTGCTTACACAGTTCGATATTATCGAGTTTTGAGGTCAAGTCGTGTAGGTTGTTCCATCGGTCTCCATAGCTTAGTTGGTAGAGTTTTAGTAGTAACTTAAAGGACGTAGGTTCTATCCAACTGGGGTCCTAACTTTTTTTCTCTTCCTAACCTACACAGTTCGATATTATCGAACCATATTATCGAGTTTTGAGGTCAAGTTGTATAGGTTATTCCATCGGTCTCCATACCTCAGTTGGTAGGTTTAGTAGTAACTTAAAGGTCGTAGGTTCGGATCCCACTGGGGTCCGAACTTTTTTTCTCTTCCTAACTTACACAGTTCGATATTATCGAGTGTTGAGGTCAAGTCGTATAGGTTATTCCATCGGTCTCCATAGCTCAGTGAGTAGAGTTTTAGGAGTAATTTAAAGGTCGTTGGTTCGGGTCCCATTGGGCTCCTAACTTTTTTCCTCTTCCTAACTTACACAGTTCGATATTATCGAACCATATATTATCTAGTTTTGAGGTTAAGTCGTATAGGTTATTCCATCGGTCTCCATAGCTTAGTTGGTAGAGTTTTAGTAGTAACTTAAAGGTCGTAGGTTCGGATCCCACTGGGGTCCGAACTTTTTTTCTCTTCCTAACTTACACAGTTCGATATTATCGAGTGTTGAGGTCAAGTCGTATAGGTTATTCCATCGGTCTCCATAGCTCAGTTGGTTTAGTTTTAGTAGTAACTTAAAGGTCGTAGGTTCGGATCCCACTGGGGTCCTAACTTTTTCCCCTTCCTAACTTACACAGTTCGATATTATCGAACCATATTATTCTAGTTTTGAGGTTAAGTCGTATAGGTTATTCCATCGGTCTCCATAGCTTAGTTGGTAGAGTTTTAGTAGTAACTTAAAGGTCGTAGGTTCGGATCCCACTGGGCTCCTAACTTTTTTCCTCTTCCTAACTTACACAGTTCGATATTATCCGAAAAACTCTTGTTATCTTTAAACTTACTTTTTTTCAGTTCATTCTTTACCGAACTTGACGGTCCTGAGCCTTTCCGGTTGCAGCAAAGTGACCGATGAGGCGTCGAACTTATCGCAGAAAATTTGCCAAAATTGAGGTCTCTCGATTTATCTTGGTGCTCACGAATAACCGACTCTGCTCTCGATATCGCATGCGATTTAAACATGTTGGAAGAACTCACGTTAGACAGGTAAAGGAGGAAGATTGTGGGTTTAATGTATAACTAAATGTTTTTTTCAGATGTGTACATATAACAGATATAGGAATCGGATATATATCGACGATGTTGAGTTTGTCAGCGCTTTTTCTACGCTGGTGCTCCCAAGTGAAAGATTTCGGTATTCAGCATTTATGCGGTATGCGGAATCTTCAGGTACTCTCGCTGGCAGGGTGCCCACTTTTGACATCAAGCGGACTTTCCAGTCTCATCCAGCTCAGACACCTTCAGGAGCTCGAGCTTACCAACTGCCCTGGAGCATCAAAAGAACTCTTCGACTATCTTCGCGAGCATCTACCTCGGTGCCTCATAATCGAATAAATATCTGCTTTTCTTATAGTTCGGTAATTAAAGATAACACTTGATATCTCAGATTTTCATTTAGAAACCGAGATATCCAGTGCTGCTTAAACCCTTTCGAGACTGCATCTGACGCCAGATTTTCTGCGCTACTGGCGCAGCACTTTTCCCCTCACTTCTCCTCACCGCTCCCAGCGCCCAGCAAAGCACAGAAAGTGACAAGTGATGCGATCATCACGTAGTTCATTTCTTCCCCAACAGATGGCCAGTTTTTTGCGCCACGGGAAGCGAAGGTATTAAATATCTTAGAGAGGCTTCCCGCAGTTCCCGCTGAGCAACTATAGTCGCCTGCGGTCTCCAAGCGACATTGCGCATGGCAACTACAGTCCCCTGCGGTCTCTAAAGGGTTAAAATTATTGCCAAACACTGTTTTCTAGTTTCTAACCTCTCAAGACTTAAAAATTGCAAAAAAAAAATCTTAAAACCGCATAGCGTTGGCTATTGTCCATTGTAAATAATAAAACCTGTGCCTCAAATTTTTATTTGTCCATTTCCACAGCTTTTATTATTTTCTATTTTATATGTAGACTGATTGTGTGCTTTTAATTTTAATTTTATATAATCGTCTTCCTTTTCGCATTTATGATTTCCCCTCTCTTCTTAAAAGTCCATTAGCTTCTAAGAAGCTATTTTAAAAATGCTTAAAACAGGTATTTGTACAAAAATTAAAATAAAACTATTTTATTACAAGCCACCGTAAAAATCGCACATTTTTTTTAGAAAAGAGTTCACCGCACGTTATTTTTAAAAATAATAAAATTGTTTTTTTGGCTTTAAAATATTGTATTTTTGCTGTATATTTCTAATATGTATATAAATCATAATAAATGTTATTGTATATTTTTATTAGTCGTAGAATTTGAAAAAAGGTTGTTTTCGTTTTTTTATGTACAGGATGTTTTCAAACTGGTTTGTGCGTTTATTTGAAAGTGTATGTGTAATATCCTGTATAAAAATTATGAAATTTGAAAAAAATTAATAAAGGATATCTGTGATGTAATTTTTCTCTAGTCACAACAATAATTAAAATTAAAAAAATTAATGTTTGTTTTATTTTGTTTGTATGCCTACGCGTTTTTAACTTCTTAAGATTGATCTTTACCGATCTCAACTTTGTCTGTGGTGCCGGCCGGCCGTCCGTAGCATTTTTTTCCGGAACACTTAAGGCCACAGTTTTCATCCGATCTTTTGCCGGTGAAGAAGAAACTAACGAGGGCGATTTTTGAATTTCGATGATTTTAAAAAATTCGTTGCGGCCGAACCGTTGATCCGATTTTCACCAATTACTCCTTATATTTTTTAAGAATTTTTGGTGTAAAAAAATTGCCACTTTTTAATTATTAATTTTTTGAGGGGGAAATTTCATACTTCTACCCATTACGAGAGGCACATCCCTAGGCCAAAGAGCCCATTATTTCTACCATGAAACTTCGAAAAATTTTCAAAAAAAAAAAACGGAAAATCTAAGGGAAAAAACCGAAACTTTTTTTTTAAAAAAAGAAGGAAAACTTAAACATTTTACGGGAAAAAAACGGAAAATTTTACGAAAAAAAAAAACAGAAAATTTTTCAAAAAAAAAACCGGAAAATTTTTTGTAAAAAAAGGAAAACCCGGAAAATTTTTCGTAAAAAACATCCCCCTCCCTTATTTTTCCCTCTTTTATACTTCCCCCTGCTTTATACTTTCCCTCCCTTCGTTATACTTTTGTTCCCTTATACTTTCCCCTCCGTTTTACGTCCCCTCCGTTATACTTCCCCTCCTATATACTTCCCCATTTGTTATACTTTCCCTCCCATATTTTCCCCCTGCGTTTTACGTCCCCTCCGTTATACTTCCCCCTCCTATATTTTTACTTCTCTTTAAGGAAGTTTTCGTTGGAAGCTCTTAAAACCAGTACTTTTAAAGCTTATTAATAAGGACAATTTTCAAATTGAAGCATTTTGCCCTACCAGAGGCACATCCCTAGGCCAAAGAGCCCATTATTTCTACCTTGACACTTAAAAAAATTTTCAAAAAAAAAAGAACTTCGAAAATTTTTCAGAAAAAAAAGCGCAAATTTAAAAAAGAAAACTTGGAAAATTTTTTGAAAAAAAAAACTCGGAAAATTTTTCAAAAAAACAAAAAAAACTCGGAAAATTTTCCAAAAAAAAAAACAGACAATTTTTCGGAAAAAAAAAAACAGACAATTTTTCGAAAAAACAAACTCGGAAAATTTTTCAAAAAAAAACAAAAAACTCGGAAAATTTTCAAAAAAAAAAAAAAACAGACAATTTTTTGAAAAAAAAAAACAGACAATTTTTCGAAAAAACAAACTTGGAAAATTTTTCAAAAAAAAAAAAGAAAACTTGGAAAATTTTTCGAAAAAAATAAAACTTCCCCTTTTGTTATACTTACGTTCCCTTATACTTCCCCTCCCATATTATACTTCCCCCTCCGTAGTACTTCCCCCTCCTATATTGTTACTTCTCTTTTAGGAAGTTTTCATTGGAAGCTCTTCAATCCAGTACTTCAGAGGAGTCTGGTGATTCTGGAGTAAACGATAATTGTTAGAGGATCAGGTTTTCTCATGCTCCTGAAAATTCTGCAAAAATGGGATTTTTGGTAGTTCCTCTCGATTTTTTGGCATAAAAATACATATTTTTAGGACACTTCTTCGGTAGATTTTTTTTTATGAAGAAACCCCCATTTTGACAGGATTTCTGACAAAAAAACTGAGAAAAACCCTCCTAAAAACTTTAAAATTATGTTAAACAAATATTTCAAAGCTCCCCTGGTAAAAAAAAAGACAATAAACTGAAAACGATAAAAATACATTTATTTTACACTTTACAAAAACAAAAATTATTTCCTAAATTTTCGATGAGCTTATAAATTATTACCGACCATCAGTTTGGCGACATAAGCTTCATTTCGGGCGTCTTTTAATTCTTTCATTAATTCCGAAATAGTCGAGTAGTTTTCTTCAATCCGTCTTTTAGCTTTGGCAAGCCGTTTTTGAAGCCTCACGCAATTACTGCAGTATCTTTTACTCGGTAAAACTTTCGGAGATGGCGGCCGCTCTTCGGCTTCTGGACCGCTGAAAACCGCAGATTCCTGAGAGTTCGTTTCCTCGTTTTCAATCGTCGTTTTTGGGTCATTTTCATCATTTACAGATTTACTGATCCTTTTAATTGTAGAAGGTGATTCAATTTCGGCCTCTAAATGATGGATAGGGACGGAATTTTTGAATCTTCTACCCGGAGCCCAGTAAGCCTTAATATCAAAATGTTTACTGCATAAAACCTTTCTCTGCAAGTAATCAGGCGTTAGTTCTAAAAGATCTAATTTCCCACAATTTTCCACCCATTTCAACTGTAATTCTCTCGAGCGAGGAAATTTATAGAAAGAGTATTCCGGTGTTCTCCTTCTCGAGTTTCCACACCCGATATATTCGCAAAGATTTCCACCCCCGATATATTCGCGAAGATTATTGGACATTGTAAAGTAAGCAAGATTGATGTCAAAAATATTATTTGTAAGGCATTTTTACCTTCGAAAAGCTCACAAGTAACAGACTCAACATAAGTGGTTTAGAGGAAGGTAACGTTGGAGGTTATCACACAATGAGCCACTTCAGAGAAGTGCCCCCGTTTTCAAAGCTCGTCTTGGTGGTATCTAAGATTTACTGAAGGAAGGCAGGAAGGCAACAGACATGAAAAATGAAACAATTTTAATAAAAATATATTACTGTACAAGAAAGAATTTTATCTTGATTCCGAAGTAGCCGAACTTTTGCATTCTAGAAGAAATTTCGATAATTTTGTTTGTAATCGGGCGGCTTCTATTCTCTTTTTTAGTTTAAAAATCGTTCGTTTAGTTTTACTTCGCTCTTTGATTGCTTCGCTCAATTGATTTTCAAGTTGTGAGCATTCTGAGCAGTCTTTTTTTGATGTAGTTTTTTTTGGAATTGGTTTTAATAATTCTTGGTCTCCTTCAATGAATGATATTACTTCCCAATGCGTTCCTAAAATAGTATTCTCTGAATTCATTGGTTCTTCATCCTGCGCTGAGTTTTCATTGGATGCATCATTGCTGTCTTCCTGCGGTACTTCCGTAGTTTCTGGTAGTTCTGGCTGGTCTTCTATATCTAGTTGCTCTATGGTATCAAGGTGATCTTCAGCGATATCTAAAAGTTCTGCGGTTTCTTGTTGTTGCTCCCACTGCTCTCCCATGGTTTCTTCCTGTTCACCCATGGAGAATTCTTCATCTATTTCTTTTTCGTTTTTAAAAATATTCCAATCGTGCTTAATCCACAAAGGAGGAGACAATGGTTCAGGGATGTAAGTTTTAACTTCGATTTCTTGAACGAACTTCTCAGGTTTCGAATAACACTTCATTGAAGGGGTAACATTCAGAGTTAAAGGAGGAGATAGGCTAGGTTTTGATCTGGTAACATTTTTGGTCAAATCAGGTGTGGTAACATACAAAGGTGAAAGCGGCTGAATATTTTGATAGCCGGATTTACCTGGCTGTGACATTTCTTTACTAGTTTCACCGATTGTCTTATCTTCGATGTTTCTTCAGCAGCATTCAAATGAGGCATTGGTTCTACGCAAGCTTCATTGTTCATTTCTACAGCAACCGAAGCACTGCCAGTTTTCAAATGCTCTCTGCTCTTCATTTTTTCTTGAGTAGGCTGAGACAGTTTGCTATTTTTCGTTTTCGCTTCTCTATCGCAGCGCATTCTTTCTCCAGCAACCTTCAAGCCAGGTTCTTTGCTAGACTGCAATGATTGATTGATCACATCTTCTGCAAACATCAGACAAGGCTGTGATTCTCGATTCTCCAATGCTTCTTCCGTGATCCACAAAGGATCTACATCATCAGGCAAAGGAGGAGTCAATATTTCCACAGTAGAACTTTCATCAAATTCAAAATTATAATCATCCTGTGGTTTTGCATAACTTTTTAATGACGGCGTAACATTTACAGTTAAAGGTTGTAACTCAAAAGGTTCGGGACTTGGAGGAAGCAATCGGACGGTTGAAGGTGGGGACAGCAGAAGTTGACAGAGAGATGTCTGAAGTTGAGGGTGTCGTTGCACCAGATTGTAAATAATGAATAGGATTAAAAATTTACAGCATGCTCGTACTTCAGGATCAAAATGATCTCTACAGATAACCTCCTTACGCAACCTCTCAACAGGAAGATCTATAAGTTTTGGAGCTCCTATATTTTCAATCCATATCAACTGCTTAACTCTTGCAGGAGGAAAGCATACACATGGATTATGGCTCCTCTTTTTTCCACAACCAAAATAAATACATTTCTTTCCATATCCAACGTATGGTCCAAACGGATCTTCCAATTTCCTTATCGAAAGATCTCTTTTTGGTCGAACGATTTCTTTTTCTTTTGGTGGTCGAGCAGAGTGACAAACAGGAACAGCATCTTTGACGAGTTTTCCAGAGTTGGAACGACATTTTTTGTCGAAATGAGATAAACAAATAGATTTCTTTCGCAGCGATTCAGACGAAAGATCCAAAAGGCTTTGGTTGCCAATATTTTCAATCCATTTTAACTGCAACGACCTTTCTTCAGGAAACTTAACCTGAATTACGTTTGACAGTTTATAGTTATCACATTGAGAATAAACGCATCTGGATTCCATCTTATTTCATTTTCTAAAATCAGCAATATCATTGCTAACTCATGGCGATTGATGAAACTAATATGGATCTACACACCGACAACAGCAAAATTGATGGCATCTCCAGAGTTTTTGCATCATTATCTGAAACAAAAAATAATATTCATTAGCTCTTCACGATGGAAACGGTTGGATCTTTAATCAAGAAAGCTGTGGCTTCTCGGAAGGTGCGATACCACAGAGGCAACGCCGAGTGTTGCTGTTGGACTAAAAAAATGTCAAGCAACGTGGCTGGACGTCGCATGCGCTTGGTTGCCTCTGAGCTGTGCAACGGATCCGTAGGCAGATGCACAGATGGCAAGGCATGTAGAATTGAGCCGCAATATGACGTAGCTGGCAGGCGACAATGGTCAACTTATAGCATGCGGTGACAACATTTTTGTTGCCATGTTTCCTCTAGGGGAAAGGTGGTGATGCGACAGCACGCCATATCTTGTTTGAACGTTAAGTTGCCTGCTTGAACATCAAGAAAGGAACTTCCACAGCCCCTGTCCACCAGAGCACTAATTTCTACCAAGCGACATGATGGACGTCGCATGCGCTTGGTTGCCTCAAAACTGCGCAACGGATCCGTAGGCAGATGGACAGATATGTAATTGAGCCGCACTATGACGTAGCCGACAGGCAACAATGGTCAACTTATAGCATGCGGTTACAACATTTTTGTTGCCATGTAGTTCAAGCATCTATCAGGGGAAAGGTGGTGATGCGACAGCACAGCATATCTTGCTTGAACGTTAAGCTGCCTGCTTGAACATCCAGAAAGGAATTTCCACAGCCCCTGTCCACTGAGCACTAATTTCTACCAAGCGACATGATTGGCTGGACATCACATGCGCTTGGTTGCCTCAAAACTGTGCAACGGATCCATAGGCAGATGGCAAGGCATGTAGAATTGAGCCGCACTATGATGTAGCCGACAGGCAACAATGGTCAACTTATAGCATGCAGTGACAACACATTTTTGTTGCCATGTATGGTCTAAGGTGTGCAACAGCACACCATATCTTGCTTGAACGTTAAGTTGCCTCCTTGAACATCCAGAAAGGAATTTCCACAGCCCCTGTCCACCAGAGCATTCTACCCCTTGCAGCAGAATTTACCTCAAAATAAAGCTGGACTGACGTTCTCTAGAAGCACTGTACAGTAAGGTAAAGTCGCAAGAATCATCATTTAAAAGTATAACGATAAAAACTTAATTTTCCACTTTTTCAGTTGGATTTGTTTTGAAAAATGATGAATGGTAGGTTACTTTTGTGGTTATTTCAATAACACCTTACTGTATCAGATCACAGCTCTTAAGGAATATCTTTAAAAAGTATGCAGATGATTATATTTCGATTGCTTGAGCTAACACAAGCAATTTTTGTCACTGAATAATATGAGCAAACATGACTAAGAGTGTAAAAAGATGGTATTTTTGATTTCTTAGGTGAAAGTAGCAGTGATTGAAATGTTGTAAGTAGCAGTTCTTGAAAGAGGCGTTGATAAAAATGTTTTCCGACTGATAAGGTTTTAGTTTTCTGTTTTGGTGTCATCATAGTTTTTTATAAAATGGAAAAGATAATAGTGAACGGTATAGAATCACGGACTGTTCTTCGTCACCCGCTCGACAGCGAAGATTCTTCGCCCGATAGCGTTCTTGAGGTGAACGAAGTAGTTCTGGAAGGTCCTTCGGAGAATTCATCCGGAGGCGTGATTTCTCCTGATTTTTCTGATCCTGAAGATGACAAATCGCTTTATCAGGCGGTCCTTAGTCCTGATAATCAGGACTGTAGACTTCAGAAAGGGAATGGACGTAAAAGGCTTATAATCCCAAGGAAGATGCCTCCTGAAGAAGTCTCAGATTTTGAAGACACGCTCAGCCAAGGGTAAGACCTTTTTTTTCTGCAGATCTCATTTTGTGATTAGTGATTCCAGGTTTGATTCCGATGATGAAATCGAAACGTCGATACTGGAGCAACTTGATAACGTCGAGCCGATTTCTGAGTACACAGCGGAAGAAGAGCGAGAAGACATCAGGTCATGGAGAAGTGTAGATTTAGGCGGCACAGAGCGAAGGATCGACATGAAAGTAATTGAACCGTACAAACGAGTTTTATCGCATGGCGGTTATTTAAACGCTGGCTCTCGCAACGCCATAATCGTCATATCCGCATGTTTCCTCCCCGATAGAAGCCGCGCAGACTACAATTACGTCATGGACAATCTTTCCTCATACATCTTAATCACTTTAGACGAGCTTGTAACCGACGACTACCTCCTCGTTTACCTCCACGGAGGAGCACCCAAAAACTGCATACCCACATTCGCTTGGATCAAAAAGTAAAAACATTCCCAACCTTCATTTTAAACCTTCTTTGCAGATGTTATAAGATAATAGACCGCAGACTACGAAAGCAGCTTAAGCAGCTTTATTTAGTCCACCCGACCATAATGCTCCGCGCTTTGGCGACAATGTCTCGTCTTTTCGTCAGCTCTAAATTCTACAACAAAATCCAGTTTATCAACTCGCTTGCAGACCTCTACGAAATTCTGCCTCTCGAGCAGGCCTCGATACCCGAACGTGTCTGCCAATACGACCGCATCAAACTCAGCATACAGAAAAGCGAAGCTGTCTAAATATCACACACAGGGTGAAACCTGCTATAGTTTTGAAAATAGACTGAAAATCGGAATACAAGGTGTTTCATGAAAATCTTCGCTCAGGCTAGCCAACATTTTCATGAACCGCTCTGTATTAAAACACATAAACAGTGTGATAAAAAGAAACAGTATTTTTAATTTTCATAATATTTATTTTATATTGTGATATCGCATAAAAATTGTCGTACTGCAAGTGTCTTAAGGAAACAACGATTTAAAAGGCAATCGCACTTGCTTTTCGCTCAATGCGACAATCCTGGGTGTTTTTTTACATATCAAATTTTCATTTGCTAAAGTCCCATTCCATTTTTCTTTTTCTTTTCCGTCCATCTTATCCCCTTTTAAAAGTAGTCTAAGCACGAGACAATATTAGCGTTTAGATTTATTTTTTTTAAGGCACTTTTTATGTTCTAGTCAGCTTTTTAAGTTAATAGAGGCCTAAAATTGTATTTATTTTATTATGTAATCAATAGTAAATAATAATAATAGATACCTGATTTTCATATATACTCCTCATAAAAATTAAAATATAGCTTTGTTCCAACCGCAGTTTGAAACTCCTGGAGCATGCTCAGGACTTAGACGTCAAATCTGACGTCGCTCAAATCGTTTGTCCGTCAAATCTGACGTGCAAATCATTCTGCGCATGTTCCAGTTTCAAACTGCGGTTGGAACGAAGCTTATATTAGAAAAACAATCATTTTTTGTTGTAGGGGTAATTTGGATGTACAAAATGACAAATGAAATCAAAATTTATTCCGATTCGAAAATCTTTTTAACATTTGTTTTCGTTGTTTCAAATATTTCTGTCAGCGACGTCAACAAATTCGTCAACTTTTCTTCAGTAGCGTCCTCAAAATTGGGTCTGCTTTTCAGCAAAAAGTGTCCAAAAAGTTCGCAGAGCGCTGGATTTTCGACGTTTACGTCTTTCCAGCCTGAAATGTATGATGGAAAAAATAAAACAGTTTTTATTTCTTTTACCGAAAGAAGGAGTTCGACACCATAAATAAATTCGTAGAGCATCATAGATTTTTGAATTTGTCGACTCAAAACTAGTTCCTCGAGTTATATATAGATTGTGCGCTACATTAATATCGTTCAAGTAATCCGATAATTTTATCACATCCCTAAAATAAGATTACATAGTGAGTTCAATCATTCATGTATAAAGCGTACTTTATTATAGGATCTATTTCATCAAGCGTTTTGACTTGAAAAACGTATCCTTTTGAAGGAAATATTTCTTGATAGTAGCAGTTCCCTGATAGATGCTGTACAGGCTAAAAAAGAATTAAATTTTTTCATTTTTATGAAGCTTACGACAGTTTCAAGCGTCATGTGCTTTTCGAGGTAGTAAATGTGGAAGTGGAGGTGATTTATTGATGCGAAGGCACATAGACCGTTAAATCCGATTCTTAGGAAGCTAAAAAACAAAATTAGAGCAAGAGAAATTGAGGTTATGTCGTACGGGTTAGAACTTGCAAGGATGATGTCAAGTGCGATTTTGAGGGCAGAGTTTGACAATATTTGAGGTTTTTCTTCATGAAGATTGGGGATAAGAAGAGAATGCGATCGGTCGAACGGGCTGTCGTTTATTGCGATAAAATGTAGACCATCTAGAAAAAAAGATGAGCGGTTTAGAGAACTTTAGGATCAGCTCCTGATACCTTCGTTTCGTATCTGGAAAAGAAACTCTTGACTTTTTATTTTGGTAAAATTAAACTTTTCCGGGTCGAAAGGCTGACGGAGGCTGTGGATGCTTTCAGGTCGACGTCTTTTCTCAGAACGGAGCGGGTTGAGCTGAAGGAAGAACCTGTTCTTTTCACCGATCGTTTTCTCATCTTCGACGTTCAGCTTATATCGAAAAATCCCTTCATTCATCTTCTCATCCCATGATTTTCGAAGTTCCTCATCGAATTCCGACGGCTTCCACTCCGATAGGTCCAAAATGAACGAAAATTTTTCGCGTTTTATTTCCAAATCGGGAATATTTTGATTCATTGTTGTGTTCAAAAAACTAAGACCACATGTTTCAACACTGGTTCTCAATAAAAACGTCGCTGCTACTCTGATAGCTTAGTTATGCATCACACCCATAGATAGCAGCTCCGTCAATTTTTGTCTTACCCTACTCCGTAGTATTACCTACTACAATTTTTTAACTCTACAAAAAAATTGGACAGTTACCTGAAAATGTATTTTGCTTTCTATTTCAGAGCCAAAATGACCATTTGATCATAGCTTTCTCTGTGCTAGCTGCAGCCTGCTGAACAGCTGCAAGCAACGTATGGGCTATATGTTGCTTAGGAAGTTACGTCAGGGACAGCCCCGGTGTTTAACTTGAAGAATTTTTGGTTTTTTACGATGGAGCATTTGATTTTTAGAAAAGAAACCATTTGATCACAACTTTCTCTGTCCTAGCAGCAGCAGCTTGCTGCTGCAAAGTCCTAGCAGCGGGCTGCTGCTAGCACAGCTGCAAGCAACGCAGCACTGCTGCAAGCAACGTATGGGCTATATGTTGCTTAGGAAGTTACGTCAGGGACAGCCCCGGTGTTTAACTTGAAGAATTTTGGTTTTTTACGATGGAGCATTTGATTTTTAGAAAAGAAACCATTTGATCACAACTTTCTCTGTCCTAGCAGCAGCTTGCTGCTGCAAAGTCCTAGCAGCGGGCTGCTGCTAGCACAGCTGCAAGCAACGCAGCACTGCTGCAAGCAACGTATGGGCTATATGTTGCTTAGGAAGATACGTCAGGGACAGGCCCCGTTGTTTGAACTTGAAGAACATTTTTGGTTATTTACGATGGAGCTTTTGATTTTGAGAAAAGAAACCATTTGATCACAACTTTCTCTGTCCTAGCAGCAGCTTGCTGCTGCAAAGTCCTAGCAGCGGGCTGCTGCTAGCACAGCTGCAAGCAACGCAGCACTGCTGCAAGCAACGTATGGGCTATATGTTGCTTAGGAAGATACGTCAGGGACAGGCCCCGTTGTTTGAACTTGAAGAACATTTTTGGTTATTTACGATGGAGCTTTTGATTTTGAGAAAAGAAACCATTTGATCACAACTTTCTCTGTCCTAGCAGCGGGCTGCTGCTAGCACAGCTGCAAGCAACGCAGCACTGCTGCTGCTAGCACAGCTGCAAGCAACGCAGCACTGCTGCAAGCAACGTATGGGCTATATGTTGCTTACGTCATGGGTACGTAAGCATGGGTAGGTACGTCAGGGACAGGCCCCGTTATTTGAACTTGAAGAACATTTTTGGTTTTTTACGATGGAGCTTTTGATTTTGAGAAAAGAAAGAAGTAGAGGAGGAGGAGTATGTGCGAGACTTTCGAGGAAAAGCTCGTACAGGTGAACATAATTATTGACAATAAGTCAAACGTGTACCTGATCTTCTCACCTGACACTTTCGGAAATATGAGTTAGGACAGGTAGTTTGTCTGGCGCCAAGTCTTCGCCGTGATTTACCGTCTTGTCAGTCGGGGGTTTTAAACAAAAAACGTTTTTCAGGTGTGATATCGGGATACTTTTCCGTCTTTTATGGAAGTTTTAAACCCTTTTAGGACTACGCCCTTATGGGTCTTCATTTAACCGGAAACGATTTCCAGGTGATGAGATTCACCTATTGTCACTTCCGGGGGAAGAGAAGCATGACAGTTCACCTGTCGCGATCATACACCTGCGTGTGCTAAAGATGCGACCGAAAAAAGATTTTGACTTTTCCTTTAGATAGAGTGCCCTGTTCATAATGGGCAGTAACATCATTTGAGTTTTGACCGCTACTATGACGACGACCAGCGAAAGACAATCGCAACCTCCTCTAGGTATATGTCAATTGCAGTGATAAAGCCGTGGTATATTCGTCAACCTGCCATTGGAATGACTATACCATTACCATTGGAATGGCTGTACAATTGCCATTGGATTGCTCTACCATTGCCAGTGGAATGGCCGTACCATTGCCACTGGAATGGTTTTACCATTGGGGTTGCTCTACCATCGCCAGTGGAATGATTTTAGCATTGCCACTGGAATGGTTTACCATTGGAGTTGCTCTACCATTGCCAGTGGAATGGCTGTACCATTGCCACTGGAATGGTTTTACCCATTAAATAAAGGGCAAAAACTTAACCGCCCTATTAAAAAATTTAACAGGCCCGTTAAGTAAAGGGCCAAAACTTAACCGTTAAGTTATTTTTTTTCTTAAGTTATTTCCTCCTCCTTATCTCCCTTTAACCCTTTTGAATTTCGAAAAAATGGCGGAGATATGTATGTTTAAAATTTAGAAAAATTCGCTGCGGCCGAACCGTTGGTCCGATTTTCACCAAATTTTCACCAATTACTCCTTATATTTTTGACGAATTTTTGGTGTCAAAAAATTGCTACTTTTTAATTATTATTTTTTTAGTAGGAAAAAATTTCATACTTCTACCCATTACGAGAGGCACATCCGTAGGCCAAAGAGCCCATTATTAATACCTTGACACTTAAAAAACTTTTGTGAAAAAAAAAAGAAACTCGGGAAATGTTTTTAAAAATAAAAAAACTCGGAAAATTAAAAAAAATTGAAAATTTTTCCAAAAAAAAAAATGAAAATTTTTCCAAAAAAAAACGGAAAATTTTTCAAAAAATACCTTTTCCCTCCGTTATACTTCCCTTCCCTTATACTTCCCCCTTCGTTATTCTTTCGTTCCCTTATACTTCCCCCTCCGTTATACTTCCCCCTCCTATATTGTTACTTCTCTTTAAGGAAGTTTTCGTTGGAAGCTCTTCAATGCAGTACGTCTTCTATGGAAAAATGCAGTTGTTACGATCCGATTTCTTTTTAAAAATTTTGAGCAAGTCTTTATTATAAAAAAAAAAAAAAAAAAGCACGTGTCCCATTTAATGTTGAGCACATCATTAAACGTCCCAAGATTTATTTTAATAGAAATTAATAAGATGACACAATGGGCCCTTATTGGGAGACGTGGACCAAAAAAAAAGAGGGCTCTCCTATGTAATAAAAGGGAGGAGGGCTCGTAATTTGGCGATAGAGTTAACGAAGACACGTGTTCGCTCCGGGGTCACGTGTGCGTTCTGGATGAAGAATCGATGAGGGCGTTTCCCACGTTAAAAATTATTTGTAAGGAAAAAAATGTTTAGTGATAAGTGAGGTTATCTTAGGGGTCACCTTTAAGATAAGCCATCTGGAAGACATCATGAAATATGTAGAAAAACTTGAAGATTTGAATTTTTCTTCTATTTAAAAAATGCGTGGGTGGCGAAGATCGCCTCCGGGCGGACACCTGTGACCCGTGACGTCACACAACGGAATCCGGACCTTTTTTCGACGATAATTACTCCCCATTAAAAAAAATCACGATTTTTGACCTGTAGAACGCATGACGACATAAGCCTTCTGAAGACCACGAATTCTTAATTTTAGTTCATTTTTTAAAAAAAACCTCCCAGCAGAAATAAGGGTCTACGACCAGATGCCACATCGGAATCTTCGGAAGTCTTCTCAGGAACTCGCGAATGTCGGAGATTCTTGGATCGTGGGAAAACAAGTCTTTTAACTATTTTTTAGTCTTTTTCTTGACCTTTCAAAATACAGTTATAAAACGAAACACTTGTTTTTATCCCCTTCCTCGTATTTGATATCGAAAAGCCCTGCTTGAACCCAATTAATCAACCAATATTTAAGCGTTTAGACAGATGCAGCACGACAGATGTATTCGCAGATGGCCACTAACGAATTAATATTGAAATTTTTCAAATTTTATGCGACTTTCAGATTGGAACTTGAAGAATAAGATAATCTGAAATCAATTTTTAACTTCCTCAACGAGAAGTTAATGTAACACCCTCCATATGACGGTTTCTGGAAAAAGAGTCTTCCAGACACCGAAGAGAAAAACTAATTAATAATGTTTACATTTCCCATTCGAATGGCACTGGTGAAACCATTCTACTGGCAATGGTCGAGCAACTCCAATGGTAAAACATTCCAGTGCCAATGGTATAGCCATTTCCAGTGCCAATGGTATAGCCATTTCCAATGGCAATGGTATAGCCAGTCCAGTGGCAATGGTTTAGTCCAGTGGCAATGGTATAGCCATTCCAGTGGCAATGGTTTAGTCCAGTGGTGACGGTATTGCCGTTCCAGTGTCAATGGTAGAACAACACCAACGGTAAAACCATTCCACTGGCAATGGTATAGCCGGTCCACTGGCAATGGTCACTGGAAATGGTAAAGCCATTCCACTGGTATAGGTATAGCCGTTCAAGTGGCAATGGCTTCGCCGTTTCAATGGCAATGGCATAGCCGTTCCAGCAATGGTATAGCCTCTCCTGTGGCAATGGTATAGCAGTTCCACTGGCGATGGTATAGCCTTGCCAATGGCAATGGTATAGGCCATTCCTATGGCAATGTTATAGCCATTCCAATGGCAGGTTGACGGATATACCACGGCTTTTTCACAGCAATTGACATAGCTCTGGCCTATTACCTGCGATTCTTGGATTATAAATGGCGAAATGTTTTTATGTTATTAGGCACCGGAACTTGTTTGAAAAAGTGAAACATTTCGGCGTTTCTTGAGACATGTGGCCGCCTGCGATCAGGTATAGCCATTCCACTAGCAATGGTACAGCCATTCTCCACTGGCAATGGTATAGCCATTCCACTGACAAGGGTTAAGCCATTCCACTGGCAATGGTATAGCAATTCCAATTGCAGGTCGACGGATATACCACGGCTTTATCACTGCAATTGACATAGCTATAGCCTGCCTATAACCTGCGTTTCTTGGATTATAAATGGCGAAATGTTTTTATGTTATTTGGCACCGGAACTTGTTTGAAAAAGTGAAACATTTCGGCATTTTTTGAGACATGTGGCCGCCTGCGATCAGAAACACATTGCCTCTACAACTGTTTTTGAACAATTCCACATATGTTGAACAGACTTTTTACCAGATACTCGTTTTTTTTAAACAAGGAGTTGCAGATATCCTGTGTAAACTCTAAAATTCAACATTTCCTTTATTGAGAACCCTTATAAGTACGAAAGAGTTGAGGGATAAATAAGAATTTTATTTATTTCCAATCTTAAGAAGGCACCTGTGTAAACACCGAGTTCAAGAAAAACGTAAATTTCTTACTCGAAGATTAGAAGAAAAAACGAAAAAGCGCAGAGATAAAAGATAAAAAAAAAGGTTTTCTTTAAAATCGTAAGATAATTGAAATGTTTGTCCAGCTGTGTCTCACTTGTCTTTCGTCCGTCTGCACTTGATGCACCGAGATAAAGGGTACGGACGTACTGATAAGAAAAATTAAATAATATTAATAAACCACTCAATGACCCATTTTTCATATGTGATGAAATTAAAAAATAAATAAAATTACTACTTGAATATAGTTATTTACATGGTAGGTAATTAATAAGAAGTGGCACTTTTTCTCATTCAAAGAGGAGAAGGCACCTGTGTTGAAAAAGTGAAACATTTCGGTGTTTTTTGAGACATGTGGCCGTCTGCGATGAGGTATAGCCATTCCACTGGCAATGGTACAGCCAGTCCACTGGCAATGGTTCAGCCATTCCACTGGCGATGGTAGAGCAACTCCAATGGTAAAACCATTCCAGTGGCAATGGTAAAATCATTCCATTGGGGCCGCGCCTGTTAAATTTTTATCCTTTACTTAACGGGCCTGTTAAATTTTTGCCCTTTACTTAACGGGCCGGTTAAATTTTTTAACGGGCGGTTAAGTTTTTACCCTTTATTAAACGGGCCGGTTAACTTTTTTAAGGGCGGTTAAGTTTTTACCCTTTACTTAATGCTCCGGTTAAATTTTGGCCCTTTACTTAACGGGCCGGTTAAATTTTTTAACAGGGCGGTTAAGTTTTTGCCCTTTACTTAATGGGCCGGTTAAATTTTTACCCTTTACTTAACGGGCCTGTTAAATTTTTGCCCTTTACTTAACGGGCCGGTTAAATTTTTTAACGGGCGGTTAAGTTTTTCCCCTTTACTTAATGGGCCGGTTAAATTTTTACCCTTTACTTAACGGGCCTGTTAAATTTTTGCCCTTTACTTAACGGGCCGGTTAAATTTTTTAACGGGCGGTTAAGTTTTTCCCCTTTACTTAATGGGCCAGTTAAAATTTTTAACAGGGCGGTTAAATTTTGGCCCTTTACTTTACGGGCCGGTTAAATTTTTTAACAGGGCGGTTAAATTTTTTAACAGGGCGGTTAAGTTTTTGCCCTTTACTTAATGGGCCGGTTAAATTTTTACCCTTTACTCAACGGGCCTGTTAAATTTTTGCCCTTTACTTAACGGGCCGGTTAAATTTTTTAACGGGCGGTTAAATTTTTACCCTTTTTTTAACGGGCCGGTTAACTTTTTAACGGGCAGTTAAGTCTTTACCCTTTACTTATTACTCCGGTTAAATTTTGGCCCTTTTCTTAACGGGCCGGTTAAATTTTTAACAGGGCGGTTAAGTTTTTGCCCTTTACTTAATGGGCCGGTTAAATTTTTACCCTTTACTTAACGGGCCGGTTAAATTTTTACCCTTTACTTAACGGGCCGGTTAAATTTCTTAACCGGCGACGTCGAGGGTTTCACAATACCTTCTTTAAGGAAGTTAAAAAAAAGCGGCAAGCTGAAAGAAGTTAATTTTTTCCGGATATTCTGCAATGAGTTTCCGGTGAATGTAGAATTTTCAGAAAGTAGAAAGGTGATTTTTAAAATTTTCGTAATGGCCTAATAGAAAACGGAGATAAAAAGAGACATATGAAAAAAAAAAGATAAAGAAGGACGAAGAAGGAGAAAATTGGGTTCCTCCCACGACGTAGCATTCTCAGGTGTGCGGTGTGGCGCTCGGAACCGCGCTCGTACGTACGTCTTTCAGGTACTCCGGTACAGATTTTTGTCTTTTTTTTTTACCCCCTCTCGTCCATCCGCGCGAAGGAGGTGGAATGCTCACAAAAAAAACCGAGATTAGAAGGCCCGGGGGACCTCTGGTGGGATTCTGTCACCGTGGGAAGTCGATGCACCTGTGCTGGATAAACGGACGATTAGGTCAGACCCCCGAACACTTAACAACAACAAAAAAACGCCCACTTACCAATCGAAAATCGACGATTTAATGACTCATGAATGGCAACCTTCTGACTTTTTAACCATTGAAATTAACAAATAAAAGTGATTCTATGAATAATTTATTGATACTGGATTAACAAAAAAAAAATTGTCCAGAATAATATTTTCAGATGAAAAAACAACAAAATAACTTCTCGTAATTAGATGAAAAGAGACTTCTTCAGTCGGTCCCGCATAACTTCTCCCGCTGCAGCTTTCGCCTGAATACGCCTTGAAATCGCGGATTTATTGTGAAAATCTAAAAACCACCAGAAATTGGAGTTTATTGGCAAAAGCCTGCAGAAAACTCTTGAAAAGGGTGTGCCGCAGCCGACAAGTTAAGGCAGGAAATACTACAAATCATTAGGGTTTTTCATGGGCTCAAAAACACATTTATTTTGTCCAAAGGGTTTCTCTTGGGCAAAAGACTGTAGGGGAAAATGCAGAAAGGGCGCTTCTGGCTTTGTTTCTGGACCAGAAAAAGGGCGTTTCTAGACCAGAAAAGGTGTTTATGAACCAGAAAAATGGCGTTTCTGGACCAAAAAATGGCGTTTCTGGACCAAAAAAGGGCGTTTCTGGACCAAACAAAGGGTGATCCTGGACCAAAAAAAAGGGCGATCCAGGACCAGAAAAGGGGGTTTCTGGATCAGAAAAAGGACGAACCTGGACCAGAAAAGGGCGATCCTGGACAAGAAAAGAGCGTTTTTGGACCAGAAAAAGGGCGTTTCATGACCAGAAAAGGTTTTTATGAACCAGAAAAATGGCGTTTCTGGACAAAAAAAGGGCGTTTCTGGACCAAAAAAGGGCGTTTCTGGACCAAACAAAGGGTGATCCTGGACCAAAAAAAAAGGGCGATCCAGGACCAGAAAGGGGGTTTCTGGACCAGAAAAAGGACGAACCTGGACCAGAAAAGGGCGATCCTGGACAAGAAAAGAGCGTTTTTGGACCAGAAAAAGGGCGTTTCATGACCAGAAAAGGTGTTTATGAACCAGAAAAATGGCGTTTCTGGACAAAAAAAGGGCGTTTCTGGACCAAAAAAGGGCGTTTCTGGACCAAACAAAGGGTGATCCTGGACCAAAAAAAAGGGCGATCCAGGACCAGAAAAGGGGGTTTCTGGACCAGAAAAAGGACGAACCTGGACCAGAAAAGGGCGATCCTGGACAAGAAAAGAGCGTTTTTGGACCAGAAAAAGGGCGTTTCATGACCAGAAAAGGTGTTTATGAACCAGAAAAATGGCGTTTCTGGACAAAAAAAGGGCGTTTCTGGACCAAAAAAGGGCGTTTCTGGACCAAAAAAGGGCGTTTCTGGACCAAAAAAAGGGCGATCCAGGACTAGAAAAAAAGGGCGATCCAGGACCAGAAAAGGGGGTTTCTGGACCAGGAAAAGGGCGTTTCTGGACCAGAAAAGGTGTTTATGAACCAGAAAAAGGGCGTTTCTGGACCAAAAAAAGGGAGTTTTTGGACCAAAAAAAGGGTGATCCAGGACCAGAAAAGGGGGTTTCTGGACCAGAAAAAGGGCGAACCTGGACCAGAAAAGGGCGTTTCTGGACCAGAATAAGGGCGATTCTAGACCAGAAAGGGGTGTTTTTGGACCAGAAAGGGGTGTTTTTGGACCAGAAAGGGGTGTTTCTGCACCTGAAAGGGGTGTTTCTGGACCAGAAAAAGGGCGTTTCTGGACCAAAAAAAGGGTGTTTCTGGACCAAAGAAGGGGGTGTCTGGACCAGAAAAAAGGCGATCCTGGACCAGAAAAGGGCGTTTCTGGACCAGAATAAGGGCGATCCTGGACCAGAAAGGGGTGTTTCTGGACCCGAAAAGGTTTTTATGAACCAGAAAAAGGGCGTTTCTGGACCAGAATAAGGGCGATCCTGGACCAGAAAAGGGCGTTTTTGGACCAGAAAAAGGGCGTTTCTGGACCAGAAAGGGATGTTTATGAACCAGAAAAAGGGCGTTTCTGACCAGAAAACTGCGTTTCTGGAACAGAAATGGTGTTTCTGGAACAGAAAATCGAGGAAAACGGCGCAAATTTCCGCGACAGATGGGATGGATGGTCCCCTTATGGACATATGGATGATGAAGATGGGCAGAAAAATGTAATACTCTGAATTTAAATCGAGGAAAACAACGGAAAATAGTTTTTTCTTTTTTTAGGATTTCTGGGCCAAATATTAGGTACTACCTAATACTGTTTTAGCTTCTTTTTCTTCTCTCCTCACAATTGGTGAAAACTCTTTCTCACGGTAAAGATTAGGTCAATACTCTACAATATCGTGTCTCTCCCCCCGACCCGAAACTAAAGGTCGTTTTAAAGGTCAAAACTGGTCAATTTGCTAGATACACGAAAATGTTATTTTTTAAATGCACTCATGTTGTGGGGAGGGGGCTAAAAAAAAAAGTTTTGTACCGTGGTTTGAAACTGGAGCATGCGCAGAAGGATTTATACGTCAAATATGACGTCGTTCATTTCGTAGATCCGTCAAATCTGGAGTCATCTGACGTCAATTTTGACGTGCAAATCCTTCTGCGCATGCTCCAAGTTTGTAACCATGCTATTTAGCGTGGAATTCGAGATTTTCGTGGAGGTGTAGGAAAGATTTCAATTATTTTTGACATGTGAAAATGATGAAAATTCCAATTTTTTTAATAGTGGATACCGACGGTTTAATGGGCTCAAAAACACATTTATTTTGTCCAAAGGGTTTCTCTTGGGCAAAAGACTGTAGGGAAAAATCCAGAAACGGCGCTTCTGGCGTTATTTCTGGACCAGAATAAGGGCGATCTTGGACAAGAAAAGAGCGTTTTTGGACCAGAAAAAGGGCGTTTCTGGACCAGAAAAGGTGTTTATGAACCAAAAAAAGGGCATTTCTGGACCAAAAAAGGGCGCTTCTGGACCAGAATAAGGGCGATCTTGGACAAGAAAAGAGCGTTTTTGGACCAGAAAAAGGGCGTTTCTGGACCAGACAAGGTGTGTTTATGAACCAGAAAAATGGCGTTTCCTGACCAAAAAATGGCGTTTCTGGACCAAAAAAGGGCGTTTCTGGACCAAAAAAGGGCGTTATTGTACCAAAAAAAAAAGGCGATCCAGGACCAGAAAAGGGGGGTTCTTTTTTGGGGTTTTTTAAAAGCACTCATGTTGTGGAGGGGGCTAAAAAGAAAAATCATAAGCTTTGGTTCGTGGTTTGAAACTGGAGCACGCGCAGAAGGAATTAGACGTCAAATATGACGTCGTTCATTTCGATGATCCGTCAAATCTGGAGTCATCTGACGTCAATTTTGACGTGCAAATCCTTCTGCGCATGCTCCAAGTTTGTAATCATGCTATTAAGCGGGTAATTCGAGATTTTCGGGGAGGTGTAGGAAAGATTTCAATTATTTTTGATATGTGAAAATGTTGAAAATTGAAATTTTTTAAATAGTGGATACCGACGGTTGAAAGCGTCTTGATATCTTGAGCTTACTCTCGGATCTTACGTCTTGGACACGAATCAAGGTATTGGAGGAGGCAAAAGGAATGTGGCGCCAGTGTAGTGAACACCTGAGACAGTCCGCTCACATTCGAAATAGACCTCGACCTTTTGTCCACTTTACTATTTAAATATTGAATTTTTCAAAAAAATCAACTTACACTTTTTCAAACATTACATTTTTCTCAATTTTTTAAACAATTTTAAAAACTTTTTGATATTAAAAATGAGTTGTTTAACATTTGTTTTGGTCCCTTTTTGTTATAGGCGGACTGTACGGGCGGCCACCTAAGTCATGGGAAAATGCTGGACGTCTATCGTCGGAGATTCCGAACGCCGTCAATCCAGATTCACACCTGAATCTGTAATTTTAGAACCTTTAAAGGCCAAGTTCCCACAGTATCAAATTTTTTCTACCCTTAATATAAATTTTTGAAAATTTATTAACCTCAATTCCTTTCGATTTTTGTCGTTTTCGCAATGTATAGAATGCTAATTTGACCGGGCCGTTAATGACATTTTTGAAAATAATTTTAAATTCATATTAGCTTTGTTCCAACCGCAGTTTGAAACTGATTTGAAACTCCTGGAGCATGCGCAGATGGATTTGGACGTCGAATTTGACGTCAGATGACTTCAGATCAGAGTTGGCAAAATCGTACTTCCAGTACAAAGTACAAAGTACAAGTAAAGTAATTAAAAACATATGGCAAGTACAAGTACAGTTCTTGTACTTGTACTTGCCATATTTTTTTTTAAAGTAGTTCATGTACTTGTACTTGCACAAGCACATCCAAGTCCATGTACTTGTACTTGTTCTGATAGTTATAAGAAAAGTACAATTACTTGTAATTGTACTTGAAATCTAAAACAAAAAACAAGTACTTAATTGTACTTAGTACTTGTACTTAGTAAATATGGTGCAATGACAAATCATCCCTTGTGTTGTCTTGTGTTGTCCCTTGAGTTATTTTTTTTATGTTATTTTTCCCCGAACTGTACTTGTTGCACTTAAAGTACAAGTACCAATTACAAGTAAATGTACTTACAAGTTGAGAAAGACAAGTACAAGCCCAAGTACTTGAGATTGGTAGAGAACTGACGAATACAAGTACAAGTAGTTGTAATTGTTCTAAAATAAAATAATTACAAGTACTAGTACTTGTAATTGTACTTGACAATTACTTTAGTTGTACTTAAACGTTAAAAAACTCTCAATCAACTTCATCTTTCATTTATTGATGCTTCTTAAGTGATATTTTCTAAAAACTTAGAAGTACTTGAAGCAAGTACTTATGTACGAATGTACTTAAGTACTTCCAACTCTGCTTCAGATATGACGTCCAAATCCATCTGCGCATGCTGCAAGAGTTTCAAACTGCTGTTGGAACAAAGCTATTAACTTTTTTTGTGCAAATTCTTTATTTATTTCCCTTTTTTTCGCTTTCTCAAAAGAAAGTTGTTGAAATACTCTCAATAGACGGATTCTGGAATAACCGGTTAAAACGCATCAAATTGGGGGTGGCTTAGATCAGTTCTGGAATGCTCCCTAGCTTTGTTCCAACCGTATTTTGTTGTTTGAAACTCCTGGAGCATGCGCAGATGGATTTGGACGTCAAATTTGACGTCAGATGACTTCAGATTAGACGTCCAAATCCGCGCATGCTCCAAGAGTTTCAAACTGCGGTTGGAACAAAGCTTTTAACTTTTTTCCGTACAAGAAAGTCGTTTTGATGCTCTCAATAGACGGCCACGAAACAATTAATTAACGTTGAAAATGAATAAAAACTGCGTAAATACGTCCATTTGGAGTCTAAAATAATCGAAACAAATTATCTAATCATCTTTAATGGATCTTGATGGATTTGGAAGTAAAATTTGACGTCAGATGACTTCAGATTTGATGTCCAAATCCTTCTGCGCATGCTCCAGGAGTTTCAAACCACAAAGGTTGGAAAAAAGCTAATAGTAAAGGCATGCCTTTATAGAAACACCCAAAATCATATAAACGTAAAAATACCGTTTAAATTTGTTAAACACTAGTTAAAATCAGGCAAATATCAATTAATCACCGTTTAAAATTGTTAACAACTGTGCAAAAACGTTGATTAGAGGTCTAAAAATACGCAAATCTGGCCTAAACTATTAATCACTGTTTAAAACTGTGTAAAATCGTCAATTTAAGGTCTAAAAAAACCAAATATGGCCAAAAAACAATTAATTGACTGTTTAAAACGGTTAAAAACTGTGCAAAAACGTCATTTTAAGGTCTAAAAATTCAAATCTGGCCTCGAAATAATTAATTATCGTTTTAAAATGGTTAAAAACTGCGTACGTTCATTTGAGGTCTAAAAATGTCAAAAAAAAGTTATCTAATCATCTTTTAAAAACTTATAAAAACGTCAGTGTACTTCAATATTTTGGTGACACTTAAAAGGAGGACGTAAATAAACAAAAAGACCCTTCCCCAAAAACTCGACGTGGAGGGTATCACAATAACTTCTTTAAGGAAGGTTAAAATGAGGACGTTTGTCCCGTTTTGATCATTTTAGTACTTTTTACCTCCATATTTTTCAAAGTTTTAGAACCTCTTTTTTAACTACTTAAGGAGTCAAGGAACACCTGTGTGACCTAGAAATCTCGGCAACGATGAGACTTCAGAACGAGGTGAAGAAGTCCAAAGCCGTCCAACGAGATCGTTTATTTTTCCTTTTTTCCACTTTGTAAAAAAAAAAACAAGATGCGACAAACCTGTTTGAGTCGCTTCTGGAAATATGCTAAAATCAAGATTATTCATACAGAAACGTGATTTTTACATGACGAAATTGTTTTCAAACTCTCAGGTATTTTGTGAGGGGGGAAGACTTTTTTTTTGTTCCTAACATGTACGAGTCAGGTGTGCCCTACCTGTTAGCGTACTCATGTTTATACTTACATTTCTTCTTTTCCGTAGAAAACCAATAAATCTCACGTTGTCGTATTAGTTTAAACAAAATTGAAATGGACAGATTACCTTATTTAGCACGAATCCCTTATACTTCCCCTCCCTTATACTTCCCCGCCCTTATACTTCCCCTCCTTTATACTTTCGTTCCCTTATACTTCTTCCTCCGTTATACTTCCCCCTCTGTTATACTTCCCCTCCCACATACTTCCCCCTCCGTTATACTTCCCCCTCCTATATTGTTACTTCTCTATAAGGAAGTTTTCGTTGGGAGCTCTTCAAACTAGTACTTTAGATAGTTAAACAACGTTTTTAGAAGGTTTTGGTGTTTCTTTTGCTACATTTTGCTATTTAAATATAGAAAAAATCTGCATGAAGCTATTGAATGCTAGGTTATTCACCATAGCAGGTGCAGAATGGGAGAGGTCATACGTTAAATTCCTGTACGTGACTTACAATGCGATTCCGAGGTTAAGATCACGTCGAAAAAAAAACTTCATTTTATAAGAATGAAATCGCTATTTTTCTTTCCTAAAAGCTCACAAGGAAGACGCCGATGCTCAAGGATGTCTGCGCAACGGTATTGTTTTAAACGGTTAAAAAAGCGTTCGGAATTTCTTTCCCATTTTGTTTTATATTCCGTTTCAATCGTGGGAAAAGGTAAAAGAAAAATTGCATTTTTTATATCACGTTTTTTTGAATTATACAAAAAACAAGTTATTGTGATTATTTCAAGGATGGACGTTTTTTAAAAAATTCATCGTTTCCTTATAATAAAAATTCTTTTCAAGTGAGTTCAGGAGCATTCAAAATGTTTGATTTTCAAAAAAAAGTTTTGTAGTTTCACCAAAAAATCACCTTTTTCCGCGGAAACCAAAATCACAACTATAGCGTCCAGCTGATCTAAATCACAGATTATAGCACAGGCAAAGGCCCGATTATTGAGCTATAGTCTGGCCACTGATTGTGCTGTAATCTAGACACCTTTTCGCGCTATAATCTGGTTTTATTACAGCACAATAATGTCCAGATTATAGCACGGACAAAGGCCCGATTATTGAGCTATAGTCTGGTCACTGATTGGGCTATAATCTGGCTACCTTTTTGCGCTGTAATCTCGTTTTATTACAGCACAATAATGTCCAGATTATAGCACAGACAAAGGCCCGATCATTGAGCTATAGTCACTGATTGGGCTATAATCTGGCTACCTTTTTGCGCTGTAATCTGGTTTTATTACTGCACAATACTGTCCTTTTGACAATTAGCTTATAGAGTATCTAAGAGAATATCTAACGCCAGGCAAGAACACCCGAAAATCCAGAAAAGCTCAATAACCTAAAGAATCCTGCATTAGCCGATAAAGACTCCGGAGTTCTATCAAAAAGCGGTTTTCTGGACTCTTGAGGAGGATTGGAATTGTACTTTTCCTGAAGACTCATGAGGAGGATATCGCTGAAGACTTTCCAGTGAATGGCCTCTCAGAAAAAATTAAACTCAACATTAATTTAGTAGAGAGATTGGTGCTTAAAAAGTTGACAGATGAGGTCCTAAAAAAGTCATATCTCGGACAGGCGGAAATCTTTAAAATAACGACGTTTCCCCCCAAGGGTTAAAAAAACACACAAAAAATTTGTATTTTCTCCTTGTTGTCTGGATGTTTCATTTCCTGAAAAGGGGGAGCATCTCGGGTTATCTCTAAGACATCGAAGGACGAGGGTGAAGGCACTAAAAAAAATTTATCAAAGGGCTTATCGGTTTTAGTACCCGAAAAAAAAGTGAAGAAGGGTCCGAAACGGAAGGGAAATCCGAGCATTTTAAGCAGGTGTTGCGCACATCCGACTCACCACGGATTGCAGGATTCACAGTTTGATGACTGACCACCTGTTCAAGAGTTAACGATATTTGTAGCCTGAGCTGTGACCGATTTCAATTTAAAACATGAGAAAAAAAAAAGATTCGTTGGACTCACTTGTCCACACCTGCGAAATACCTGACTCTTTATTGTAAATATAACCATCCCTCTCATTCAGATAACGTCTGTTGATTCTAGTCTGTCAACATAAGATTAGAAAAGGCTTTTTTTGTTTGTACATAAAGTCATAAGAAACGTGGCGAGGGGAAGAGATGGGGTCCTCTAAGTCAACAAGCCTGATAATGTCATTTCCCTTCTTTTTTTCAAAATCATATTTTTCACAGTTAATTTACTATCCGAAGAGAATCGGAGTTTAACCGTCGTTTAGAAGCGGTGATGACCAAGTACGTAGAGAAATGAGGTCATTAGCATTCTGCTGCACATCTTGTATAAACGAGAGCTTTTTTGGTCAAAATATGAAGATAGAAATGGGATGTGGAGGAACCAAAGTCGCAGAAATCAATAAGGAAAAGGCCGAGTAGAATTTTTAAAAAAAGTAAGGTAAAAAAGTAAGTGAAAATGATCTGGCCTTTGTCTGTGCTATAATCTGGACAGTATTGTGCTGTATTAAAACCAGATTATAGCGCGAAAAGGTGACCAGATTATAGCCCAATCAGTGACCAGACTATAACTCAATGATCGGGCCTTTGTCTGTGCTATAATCTGGACAGTATTGTGCTGTAATAAAACCAGATTATAGAGCGAAAAGGTGACCAGATTATAGCTCAATGATCCTCTAAGTCAACAAGCCTGATAATGTCATTTCCCTTCTTTTTTTTACAGTTCATCATACAAATCATATTTTTCACTGTTAATTTTCTATCGTTTAGAAAAGAATCGGAGTTTAACCGTCGTTAAGAAGCACTAATCAACGGTGATGACCAAGTACGTAGAGGCAGAAATGAGGTCATTAGCATTCTGCTGCACATCTTGCATAAACGAGAGCTTTTTTGCTCGAATATGAGGATAGAAAATGGGATGTGGACTGTGGAGAAACCAAAGTCGCAAAAAGGCTGAGAAGAATTTTGAAAAAAAGTTGACTTGGAGATTAGAATGTGACAAATGTGATTTTAATAAGAGAAAGGTTTTTAAATAAAAAAAAATCGTCAAAATAAACATTCGTTAATAAATTGATTGATGGATTTATTGATTAAAATGAATGACAGGTGTGTTTCTCGGGAGGATAAGAGGCCGGGTTGAATGAAACGACGTGGGCCGATCGGGGGAAGCGGTCCATTTACGGAAGAGGGCCAGATGTCGATGAGATTTTCGCGGGCGGTTCGCCTCCGGAGTACGGGGGCGGCGTTTTTCGTCATGGTAGTACCCCGGAACGGATTCGGACCCGATCGCCGCCTCCGATTCCGCGAACAGACGGACGGTTCGAGGACGACATCTGGCTTCAAAACGAGACTCGGAGGCCCCTTCCAAACTTGGTTAAGATGCCACATGTTTGTCACTTCTTTTATCTGCTCTATTTAAGTCGGGTTCTCTCCAACTGGTCATACCCGATCTCGTTTCTTCCCCTCTCCCTTAACTAGATTCTTTAATTGCTTCGCACAAAATACGACAAAAAAATCTCCAACACAAAACAAAATATCGTGACTCGAAAAGCGGAAATTGTTTATTCCGCGCATAAACTACACGCCAAAAGGCCACAAATCATTCTGAACTTTGACCATAATCGGAGATTTTCCTTGAATTTCAATAACGTAGAATGCACCTAAGGTTAAAATATTGCATTTTTCAATCATTCAAACGTCGCTAGACCTAAAACTTTACCCACTCCACCCCATTTGACGATCAGACAGATTTTGAGCTGTTTTTTGGGCCGAACAGCTTTTAGGCTAAATATCATTTGCATCATCGTTTTTGGGGGCTTTCTTCTCGAACTTTGACAAGCCATTTACAGGAAAACCAGGATTTAATAATCGACGGTCCTCCAGAGTCCTCAGGATGAAAAGACAATGATGCTCCTCAAGAGTCTTCAGAAAAATCAATCATTCCTTATAGCACCCCCGAGTCTTCTAAAAAGAAGAAACCACAGGAGTCTTCAAAATGGTAAAACCAAATCTTATAACTTCCTTAAAGAAGTTATTGTGATACCCTCGACGTCGGGTTTTTGGAGAAGGGTCTTCCAGACCCCGTAGGGTCAATTACCGATCTCACTTTGTCTGTGGTGCCGGCCGGCCGTCCGTAGCATTTTTTTCCGGAACACTTTACGGCCACAGTTTTCATCCGATTTTCACCAAATTTTCACCAATCACTCCCTCTATTTTTTTAACGAATTTTTGGTGTAAAAAAATTGCCACTGTTTAAATATTATTTTTTAGTAGGGAGAAATTTCATACTTCTACCCATTACGAGAGGCACATCCGTAGGCCAAGGAGTCCATTATTTCAACCTTGACACTTTAAAAAATTTTCGAAAAAAAAAGAACTTTTAAAATTTTTCAGAAAAAAAAAGCGCAAATTTAAAAAAGAAAACGCGGAAAATTTTTCGGAAAATTAAAAAAAAAACTTTTTCGGAAAACAAACTTGGAAAAATTTTTGAAAAAAAAAATCCCCCTCCGTTATACTTCCCCTTCGTTATACTTTCATTCCCTTATACTTCCCCTCAGTTGTACTTCCCCTCCCATATACTTCCCCCTCCGTTGTACGTCCCCTCGGTTATACTTCCCCCTCCTACATTGTTACTTCTCTTTAAGGAAGTTTTCGTTGGAAGCTCTTCAAACCAGTACTTTAAATTGCCGTGATTTCGGAGTCAAGAAAGTGAGTCTTGACTTTTTGACGCAAGGCCGTTTTAAAAAGCCATATGTGGATCAACAGTTCATTATAATATGAATATTCCACTTCACGGTCTGACTAAGACGAAAGCAGGTGTTTACGCCTTTCGTGGGAACGTTTCGGATAATCTCGAGATTTATCTCAAAAATTGACCGGGGGAAAAAAATTTTATTTATTCATAATATTGGAAAAATTTTGATTCGTCCCACCGGTCTGACCATATGTCTGGGACGACGAATGAGTCAGAGAGAGAGAGTCCAGTTGGGGCCGGGTGAAAACACGTGTAGGCTTCCTCTAATTCTTGATGGGTTTTAATAAGGAGAGGCCAAGTGGGCAGTTCGCCTATCAACGTACACGCCTCCGTTTTTCTCTTTTTTACCTCCCCTGTCGACCAAAAGTGAAGGAGAAAAAAACTTAAAGGAAAAAATCAATTACGAAATTTAAAATGAGGGGAAAATCCATGTCGAGGTTGATTTGCAAAATGTGAAATTTTTTTTTAGGTAGGTTGCACGAGGACCTTTTAAATTTGTGGGATGTTTTACTTTTCATTTTTATATGACGTTAATTAGAAATCGTTAGAATGTCCATTATGACATCAAACACCCTCATAAACCCCTCCTATATCTTTTGCCTTCATTGTTTGCTCGCATTCATCGGATCGACCCCCACATCTGACATATGCTTGTTGACATTTGTCCCACCCCATATGCCCTCAAGCGCCCGAACGCTGAGTCAAAAGCGGAAAAACGTTTTTCGGTTATTGGACAGTTGTGCTTCTTTTAAATATAAAATTATTTAAAAAGATGGGCTAATTATGATATCCCTAAGGTTGCACATTGCTTGGCATATGGAAGACCAAAGGTGCCTACATTTTCATCTGTCCTTTCCACCTGACTCCTTCTTTGATCCAGTTGTTGCTGTCTTAAGGAAGTCGGGAAGTGCAGATGGGATGTCCACCTGTCCCTTTGCTGGCCCTTCGCTGATAATTCCGCGCCGTTACGAAAATAACGATTAAATTTGTAGGTACAGGGTGTCAATTATACCATACGAAGCTAATGTAGCACATACAATTTAACAAAGGATTAAATAAGAGGTATATAAAAGCTTGACCATCGGAAGATAGTGACAATAGTAGCTTTCAAGCATCAACTTGCTAGGAGTTGATTGCGCTAATCAGAGGAGAAGTAAATTAGCAGAATGGGTTTAACCAATCGCCGACATAGAAGATTAGAATGTCCATGAATGGTCGGAAAACCTATAATCTGTCCATTGGTCGGAAAACCTATAATCCGGCCATTCGGTCTGAAAACCTATAATCCTGCCATTTGGTCGAAAAACCTTTAATCCGGCAATTCGGTCGGAAAACCTATATTCTGTCCATTTGGTCGGAAAACCTATAATCCGGCCATTCGGTTGAAAAACCTATAATCCGGCCGTTCGATCGGGAAACCTATAATCCGGCCATTTGGTCGGAAAACCTATAATCCGGCCATTCGGTCGGAAAACCTATAATCCGGCCATTCGGTCTGAAAACCTATAAACCTGCCATTGGTCGGAAAACCTTTAATCCTGCAATTCGGTCGGAAAACCTACATTCTGTCCATTTGGTCGGAAAACCTATAATCCGGCCATTTGGTCTGAAAACCTATAATCCGGCCTTTCGGTCGGAAAACCTATAATCCGGCCATACGGTCTGAAAACCTACAATCCTGCCATTTGGTCGGAAAACCTATAATCCGGCCATACGGTCTGAAAACCTACAATCCTGCCATTTGGTCGAAAAACCCATAATCCGGCAATTCGGTCGGAAAACCTATATTCTGTCCATTTGGTCGGAAAACCTATAATCCGGCCATTCGGTTGAAAAACCTATAATCCGGCCGTTCGATCGGGAAACCTATAATCCGGCCATTTGGTCGGAAAACCTATAATCCGGCCATTCGGTCGGAAAACCTATAATCCGGCCATTCGGCCTGAAAACCTATAAACCTGCCATTTGGTCGAAAAACCTTTAATCCTGCAATTCGGTCGGAAAACCTACATTCTGTCCATTTGGTCGGAAAACCTATAATCCGGCCATTTGGTCTGAAAACCTATAATCCGGCCTTTCGGTCGGAAAACCTATAATCCGGCCATACGGTCTGAAAACCTACAATCCTGCCATTTGGTCGAAAAACCCATAATCCGGCCATTTGGTCGGAAAACCTATAGTCCGGTCATTTGGTCAGAAAACCTATAATCCGGCAATTTGGTCGGAAAACCTATAACATCTATTAGCGTCCGGTTGGTAAGAGTTTGGTGCAGCCGAAGGAAAACGACTGGCTACTGAGCATTCTCAAAAGTTTTCCAAGAACTGCTTTTTAAATTTCCTAATCGCCTAAGCTCCGCTAACTGCAAAGTCTTCGCTAAATTTTTTGACGCGATTTGCAGACTCGATTATCTTAAGGCCCAGTGAGGATTGCAGAGATTGTCTGAGTGATAAGATAGAATTTTTCGGCACATTCTTTAGTTTTCAGCAATGATCCGACTTTAATATTGAAAATCGATTCTTCATATTGTGGGAAAGCGAAATTCGCTACGTGGCCCTTTTTTCAGCCATTTTATTCTGAGTATTTTCATTTTTCGGAAAAAAATCTTCGAAAAGGGCCATGAAGTTCAAGCTGACCGCCAAGGGGAGCTAAAAACCAAGTGGTCCACAAGTTACTCCTGTCGTTATTAAAGTGGCAATTCAAGCTGTCCACCAAGGGGAGCTATAAAAACGTGCGCACCAAATGGTCCACAAGTTACTCCTGTCGTTATCAAAGTGTCAATTCAAGCTGACCGCCAAGGGGAGCTATAAAAACGGGCGAACCAAGTGGCCCACAAGTTACTCCTGTCGTTATCAAAGTCGCAATTCAAGCTGTCCGCCAAGGGGAGCAATAAAAACGTGCGCACCAAATGGTCCACAAGTTACTCCTGTCGTTATCAAAGTGGCAATTCAAGCTGAGCACCAAGGGGAGCTCTATTTTCAAAATTAAAATCTTGAAAGCTCTAGAAGGGGCGTCAAGTTCTACCTTCTCTCTCTTTATCTTACAGCCACTTAAAGTTACCATGAAAATGTGCAATTTTCATCTTTCAATTCATTTCTCCGCAAGAAGTTTCTAGGTTTGAGATGAAAGTCGTTTTAATGAGTTTCAACGAGTTCTCTACAAGAAAATCACGTAGACCGGTTTTCCCGGGGTACTTTACCTCTTTCTATTCTGGTGCCATGTAGGGAAAACAAAAATTTTGATTGTTAAATCACTGAATCCTTAATAGCTATCGATCTGTCCGCTGTTCCCCTTTTTTGAGTACGCCTGTTAATTAAGCCGCGTGTTCGGAAGCAGATGGATTCTCTATGATCGCAGATGGCTGATCTGTACTGCAGGTGAAATCTGCATTTGCTTTTCGTCCTCTGTAAAGGGGGGAGCTGCGAATGGTCGTTTCTCCGTTTTCCCATAGTTCTCATTTCTGCGATTGGAACTCAAAATTTTTTTATATTTAACTTTTTTTATTTTTACCAATGATTCCTAGGGGGGCCCGCATTATGGGGAGGAACATCGACAAAAGCGCTGTCGCTACAGCAGCGCGGGCAGATGTGACGCGCGGACACGTGGCGCAAAGCGTCTGTCGGACAAGGTGTTTCACGTCTACACCTGGTATACGCATCCGATCAAAACGCGATATCAAAGGCACAAGGGGGGTGCTACGGGGACAATTTGAAGCCTACGAAAAAATATGGACAAACGTCCGGAAGTCGCAGATAATGAGAGACGCGGAAGGAAACCCTTTTCGATAAGTGGGCGGATACGAAACAATAGCTTTCTAACAACTCTAGTTTTAAGAATTTCCCAAACTAATCCCGATTTCAACAAATATTCACTAATCGAGAATTAATCATCGCTTCCGCTAATTAGATGATTAGTAAACAAAAATTAGCTGAAAAATTACCACCCGAAAGACTCCACTAACCGTCGATTACGATAACAATGAATTGCGGTTTTGAAGTCGGTTTTTAAGTACTGGTTTGAAGAGCTTCCAAAAAAACAAAAAGTAACAATAGAGGAGGGGGAAGTATATGGGAAG